>PVJD01006981.1:0-90425 GCA_004026545.1 Mormoops blainvillei | reverse complement strand
CCTGCTTTCCATCTACGAGTCTGTCCCAATTTTCCTCACTAATTCAGTGTGTTCATTAGATCCCACATATGAGTGAAATCATATGGTATTTGTTTTTCTCTGACTGGCTTATTTCACTTAGCATAGTGTTCTCCAGGTCCATCCATACTGTCACAAAGGGTAACATTTTCTTCTTTTTTTATAGCTGAGTAATATTCCATTGCAAACCACTTTTGACATGTTTGATCAGTCACAGCACCTTCTCCATACTGTGCACAAATCTTTTTTAGCATTTCTGTTGTGTTTTTACCACACTGTGGAAAACAGTATGGAGTTACCTTATAAAACTAAAAATGCAAATGCCTTATGACCTAGCAATCCCACTTCTGGGAATTTATCCAAAGAAACCTGAAATACTAATTCAAAAGAATATATACACCCTTATGTTCATTGCAGCATTATTTACAATCACCAAAATATGGAAGCAGCCCAAGTGTCCATCAGTAGATGAGTGGATAAAACAACTATGGAACATTTACACAATGGACTACTACTTGACCATAAAAAAGAAGAAAATGTTACCCTTTGTGACAGTATGGATGGACCTGGAGAACATTATGCTAAGTGAAATAAGCCAGTCAGAGAAAGACAAATACCATATGATTTCACTCATATGTGAAATCTAATGAACAAAATAACAAACAAAATAGAAACAGACTCATACATACAGAGAACAGACTGACAGCCATCAGAGGCGATGAGGGTCGGGAGGCTAAGTAAAAGGTGAAGGGATTAAATGACAAAAAAAAAAAAACCAAAGTCATAGACACAGGCAAGAGCATGGTGACTACCAGAAGGAAAGGGATTGGGGGAGGTAGAAGAATGTGAGAGGGGAGGATAAATGGTGATGGGAGGAGGCTTGGCATGGGGTGGTGAACAGACAATACAATATAGAGGTGATGGATTACAGAATTGTAACACCTGAAACCTACATGATTTTATTAACCAATGCCACCCAATAAATTCAATAAAAGTAAAAAAAAAAAAAAAGAAAGGAAAAGAAAGACATGCTAAACAGGGACTTAGAGATGGCTGAGGTTGATAAGACCTGGGAAACACATGTGGTTCAACGCAGGCAGCTTTGAAACGGGATGGGGATGATGGTGTCAGAAAGGCATGAGGCAAGATCACCAGATCCTCAGAGTTCACACTTGATTTTGTGTCAGAGGAGCCTCATTGCACCAGTCCGCATTTGTCCTTCAAGACAACCCAACTGATAACACGTGGAATAAAGGCAAACTGTCCTTGCCAAGCTGTGCCCAAATTTCAAATTCATGAGCAAATAAATAATTGTAATTGTTTGAGGCCATTGTTTCAAGAAGGTTTGTTTTCAGCAATAGATAACCTAAGCCATCACTTTAAAGATGAGGGCAGCTAAGTGGAGAATAACAAGCATCAATGCCGAGTGCCATATCTTGATCCTCCCAGGCTCAAGTTTGGTTAGAAGCATACATTGTTTGGCTAACATCTGGAAGCTAATTATTTCAGCTAATTATTGTCACTCTATGATTCTGGATGGTGCTAAAGGGACTTAAGTCTTCAAATATAAGCACATCCTCTGACCTGGAAATAAGGAAGGGAATCGGGTATAGACTGTAAAGTGATGTCAACTGAAAGGGAGTTTCTAACTGTTGGCCATAAACTTCCACCTCTTCCCTTGCCCTATCAATTATTTTTGTTAATCATTTGGTTGGATAAAGTTCAGGAGTCCATGCTTATCAAACTTGCTGAAGACATGAAGCTAGCTTGGAAAACTGACGGATATGTGGAATGACAGAATGAGAACCCTTAAAGTATTTTGACAATCCGGAAGCAATAAGCTTAATCCAACAACATAAAATTTAGGAGGAATAAATGTAAGAATTTGTGTTTGAATCTAAAAAATATTTTTCACAAGTGTAGAATGAAAAAATGTGTAGCCTGGATACAGGATACACGCAAATCACCTAAGAGTCCAGGCTTTGGGCTTAGGTAGAGGTAAGCTTCCATTTTTAGATACACCACGTGGTAACTATGAAAGCTTTGGAAATTATTTAACCCCCCTGAGCCTTAGCATTTCCTTTTAAGAATTAGAGATAATGCATTTGTAGGGCAGTTTCTGGCACAAGTAATTGCTCGATAAATGACCAACAAAAGATCTAAGTTGTTTGTAAAGGTGCTGATAAGATTATGGCAACCTTCAGGTCTCTACAGAGTCCAGGAAAGAGCCGTCCAAGAGAACTTTCTCTGATGGCAGAAATGCTCTATAATCGTCACAGTCCGATATGTTGGCCACTAACCCCATATGGCTATTGAGCCCTTGAATGTGTCTGTTGCAACTGAAGAACAAAATTTTTAGCTGTAATTGTAAATAATTTAAATTTGAATGACCACATGTGGCTACTGGTTACCATACGGAACAGCCTGGGTCTAGGTGGTGTTTAAAAATGCCAAACTCTACACCTAATCAGGATCTAAAGAAAAGGGAAATTTTTCACTTCTTTTCTTTGTAAACTTCTGATTTGGTTGATTTTTCATTATAACAAAAGTGTATAATTTTATAAGTATTCACACATGTATACACTCATAAAACCATCACGTCCGTCAAGATTATGAGTAGGTCCAGCACTCCCGCCAGTTTCCTTCTGCTCCGTTGTAGCCCATCACCCCTGCCCTTCTCGCTTATGCCTTCACTCCCTCCGCTGCCCCAGCAACCTGCCTTCTGACAGCATAAATCAGTTTGGGTTTTCTAGTATATTATTTTAACACCATCATATAGTATAGTATTTTTATCTGGCTTTTTTACCTCAATTTAATTCATTCACGAGGTTCATCCATGGTGTCACATGTATGGATAGTTCATTTCTTGTTATTGCCGAGCAGTATCCATGTATGGAAAGGCCACAATCTCTTCATCCATTCACCTTCTAATGAACATTTGGGCTGTTTCCAGTTTAAGTTATTGCAAATAAAGCTGCTATAAATGTTTGTGTAGAAGTTTCCGTATGGACATATGCTGACTTTTCTCTTGGATAAGTGCCTTGTAGTGAAATGGTTGGATTATGTGGTAGGAGTCTGTTAAGCTTTTAAAGAAACCAACAAACCATTTTTCTAAGCAGCTAAGCACCATTTTGCATTCCCAGCAATAAGAAAACCCCCACCAACATCTGGTATAGTCATTACTTTAAAATTTTAGCCCTTCTAATAAATTACAATATAATAGTATCTCATTGTAGTTTTAATTTGCATTTTCCTAATGACTAGTGATGTTGAACATTTTCCCATTGCTTATTTACCATCCATATAACACTTCTGATGAAGTGCCTGTTCAAAATTTTTGCCCATTTTTTAAATTGAATTGTTTGTTTCTCATAAAGTTTAAAAGTACTTGTTATTTTCTGGATACAAGTCTTTCGTCAGTTTTATGCTTTGGAAATACTGTCTCCCATTCCGTGGCTTGTCTTTACATTCTCTTAACAGTGCCCTCTGAAGAGCACAAGTTTTTAATTTTGGTGAAGTCCAGTTCATCAACTTGTTCTCTCACGGATTGTGTGTTTGGTGTCATATCTATGAAATCTTGCTTAAGCCAAAGTCACAGAGATTTTTCTCCCATGTTTTCTTCTAGAAGTTTCATGATTTTAAGCTGTACATACAAATCTATGATCCATTTTTCTACATGGTGTGTGGTAAGAATCAAAGTTCATTTTTAAAAAAGTATATCCAATTGTTACAGCACCATTTGCCAAAAAAGCTACATTTTCTTCACTGAGTGCCTTTAAATCTTTGTCAAAAATGAGATATCCAGATGTACGCATGTCTATTTCTGGAATTTCTATTATGTTTCACTGATCTGTGTAGATTTATATACTGTTTTTATTACTTTGTAATATATGTTGAAATCAGGAGGTGTCAGCCCTGCGCATTTATTCTACTTTTTCAAAGTTGTTTTTGGCTAGCCTTAGCCCTTTGAATTTCTACATGAATTTTAGAATAAGCTTTTCAATTCCTATAAAAGGTGTCTGTTAGAATTATGATTGGCATTTGTTGAATCCATAAATCAATTTGAAGATAATTGCTATGTTAACAACGCTGAGTTTTCTGACCCATGAGCAAAGTATATCACTTATCTAGGTCTTTAATTTCTCTGAGCAATTATTTTTTATTTTTTATAATTTTTAAAAAGATTTTATTTATTTTATTTTTAGACAGAATGGAAGGGAAGGAGAAAGAAAGGGAGAGAAACATCAGCGTGTGGTTGCCTCTCTTGCGCCCACTGCTGGGGACCTGGCCCGCAACCCAGGCATGTGCCCTGACTGGGGAATGGAACAAGCGACACTTCGGTTGACAGGCCAACGTTCTATGAGCAATTTTTTCTAGTTTCCACTGCACAATTTTCATATCATTTATCAAATTTAAACAGATATTTTACATTTTCATGCTATTGTAAGTAGTGTTTTTCAGTTTTAATTTCTGATTGTTCATTGCTACTGTGTAGAAATACAAGTGATCTTTGCACATTTAGAAACACAATCAATTTCTTGTATATTAACCTGGTGATCTGCAACCTTTCTTGACTAATTTACTAGTTCAATAACCTTTTTATAGATGCTATAAAATTTTCTATGTAGACTATGAATAAAGATGGTTTTTTTCCCTCTTTTAAATCTGGATGCCTTTTATTTCTGTCTTTATTTTCTTATCTTATTTTTTGCCTTAGTACAGTGGCTAACATCTCAAATACAATGTTAAACACAAATGTTGAGAAGGAATATTACTGTATCCCTTCTGATATTAGGGAGAAAGTATTCAGCCTTTCTCCATTAAGTATGATGTTAGCTATAGGTTTTCCATAGATACCCTTTAGCAGGTTGAGGAAATTCTTTTCAGTTACAGGCATTAAGAGCTGTAAACTTTTCCCTAAGTATTACTTTAGTAGCATTCCACAAATTCTGACATGTGGTGTTTTTGTATTCATTCAGCTCAAAATACTTTCTAATTTGTCTTTTGATTTCTTCTTCAATTCAAGGATTATTTAGAAGTGTATTTTTCAAATATCTTCCTCCCATTGATTTCTAATTTGATTCCACTGTGATTCAGAGAATGTGCGTGTGTGTAATATTTACTTTACTTTTGACTGGTGTTAGCCTATTATATCCTTTGACATTTTCTGCATTCTTTTACTTTTAACTTCTTTTTGCCCTTAAAGTGTATTTCTTGTAAACAGCATATAGTTGGATTTGTTTTTTTCAATCCAATCTGATGAGTTCTGCTTTTTAATTGGGGCGTTTAAGCCATTTACATTTAATATTATTAATATGACTAGGTTTAAACCTACCCCTGGCTATTTGTTTTCTATCTGAACTATCTGTTTTTAATGTTCTCCCCTCTCTTTGTCTGCCTTATTTTGAATTCATTGAGGTTATTGAGATGATTGTTATTATTTTTTTTTATTTCACTTTATCTCTTTTTTGGCTTATTACATATAACTCTTTGTTTTGTTATTTTACTGGTTGCCTTAGGGTTTAGTATACATCTTTAACTTATCACAGTCTACTTTCAAATTATATTACACTATTTCATATAAAGTGTAAAATCTTACAATAGTATACCTCCAGCCTTTATGCTATCATTGTCATATTTTACCTATACTTATGTTATCAACTCCAAAATCATAATTGCTTTTTTTAAATAGTCAATTACTATTTAAAGAGATTCTTAAAAGAAAAATAATCTGATACATTTACTCATATTGTACCATTTCTAGTGTATTTCAATCTTTTGTGTGCATTCAGATTTCCATCTGGTATCATTTTTCATCTGCCAAAGGACTTTTCTTTAACATGTTTTATAGTGTGGGTCTACTGCAATGAATTCTTTCAATATTTTCATGTCTGAAAAAGTCTTTAATTTTTTATTTTATTTTATTTTATTTTTTAATTGCAGTTTACATTCAATATTACTTTGCATTAGTTTCAGGTGTACAGCAAGCATAACAGTTAGACAATCATATACTTTACAAAGTGATTCCCCTCAATATTTCAAGTACCCACCTGGTACCATACATTGTTATTATAATATCATTGATTATATCTCCTGGTTGCCTTAGGGTTTAGTATACATCTTTAACTTATCACAGTCTACTTTCAAATCATACTACACTATTTCATATAAAGTGTAAAATCTTACAATAGTATGCCTCCAGCTTTTATGCTATTGTTGTCATATTTTACCTATACTTATGTTATCAACTCCAAAATCATAATTGCTTTTTTAAATAGTCAATTACTATTTAAAGAGTTGTACTTTACATCCCCATGACTGTTTTCTAACCACTGATTTATACTTCTTAATCTTTTCACCTTTTGCACACAGGCTCCGCTCTGGCAACCATCAGTCTGTTCTCTATATCTGTGAGTCTGTTTCTATTTTGTTTGTTTCTTTATTTTGTTCTTTAGATTCCAAATATAAGTGAAATCATATGGCATTTGTCTTTCGCTGTGTAACTTATTTCACTCAGCACAATACCTTCTAGCTCCACCCATGTTGTCACAAATTATAACATATCATTCTGAAAAAGTTTTTAGTTTATGTTCAGATATTTTCACTGCATATAGAAATCAAGATTGACAGATTTTTTTTCTTTCACTACTTTGAAGATAATGTTCCATTGTCTTCACATTTGTTTTGTTTCCAATGAGAAAATCTGCTGTCAACTTTATCTTTGTTCTTCTGTACATTTGTCTTTTTTATCTGGCTGCTTCTAAGACATGTTTGATTATAATTTTCCTTGATCTTGGTTTCTGGCTAAGATGTTGTTTTACATAGGATTAAGCTATTCCCATTTTACTGATTCTAATTGCCAAAATCATGTTGCTAATCAGGTAGGATTGACCTAACCAAGAAATCCACATATGTAATAATAAAGAAAGGGATACAGGTATCCCTCACTTTCCAAAAGTTTGTGTTTCTACATTACTACCTATTTTTGCTAAATGAAAGAAATCTAAAGAGGAGTTTCACTTTCACAAAAAGACATTACCATATCAATGCAGGTATTTCATAAAAGCAGTGTAGTAATGTGAACTTTCAGGAAGCAAGGGATATACTTCACTTTACACCATTTTGGTTCACAAAAGATTTCACAAGAACAGTTTACTTTCAGACAGCGAGGGAAACCTGTACTTTAACTCAGGGCTTCAAAAGGACTTGTGTGACTGAAGCCACTCAGTGGAAAAAGGACTCTATCCACTTTTTACCAATTATCATTTTCAGCTAGACATTCTTAAGGCTAAAATTTTTATTGCTCTTCTAATTTCCTCAGTGGCAGTTTTGAAACATGGCCCCCAAAATTCTTTGACATTCTTCCTGCTGAGAAGTGAGATCTACATCTTTTGCCCTTGAATCTGGGTTTTGTCACCTCCTGACTAATGGAATGCAGCAGAAGCGACATCATGCCAGTTTCTGGGCCCAGACTTTAAGATACTGTCAGTTTATACATTCTCGCTTGGGATGTTTGTACTTTTGTTACTGGACGGGCCCTGGCCGAAAGCAGGTTTGCCTCAGGCTGACCTGTAGTGTGTGGGTTCTTGACTTCATGAAGAAAAGATCCTACATTAGTCCAGGTGATTTTGAGAGCTCATTTATTAAATTGGGGACAATGAAACAAAGGAAGGACTTAGGGTAGAAGGAGCAACGGGAGAGCCCAGGAGGGGCTCTGCTCTGGCTCCCTAGAAACGTCACAGGGAAGGACCAAGCCAAGGGGGGGCTGCTGTCAGCTCACTGGGGAGCGAAGGTCACAGTGACAGAACTAAACCAAGGTGGGGCTACTTTTAGCTCACTGGGAAGTCAGAGAAAAGAGGATCCGGGGTTAGCCCTGGACGAGCTGCCACTGCTCCCCTGGTTGCAAGTCTCAGGAGGACCCTTAGACTTTAGGAGGAAGTATAAAGTTCACATCCGAGAAGGGGCATCGGCATGCTCTAGAGTGAGTTCACGCTCAGTCTTTGTCTTGAAGGGTTTTTTCCCCTGCTGGTGAGAATGTTAGGGGAGGGTTTTAGCAGAATATTCATCAGCATTCCAGGTATGTTTTTAATATGCTGATGTATCAAAATGAGCATGGGGGGTTGGATTATTCTTTGGTTTGCTTAACTGTTTTACTTTTATCTTGGGTCTGTCTGACTTTCATTGTTTTTTTTTTTAATCCTCACCTGAGGATATTCCTTTTTTTTTTTTTTTAAGAGAGAGAGAAACATCAATGTGAAAGAAAAACATCTGTCACTTGACTCCCATACGTTTCTCGACTAGGGATTGAACCAGCAACCTAAGTATGTGCCTGGCTGGGAATCGAACCTGTAACCTTTTGGTGTACAGGATGACACTCCAACCAACTGAGTCACCTGGACAGGGCTTTAATGGGGTTTTGTTATTTGTTCCCCTGACTTCATGTGTCCTTGGCACAAATGGCATTAATTTAGTATCTGTCCTCTATCTCACTGAGCAGGGTGGTTTAAGTTATGTATTCTCTGATTAGGGAGGAGGCATATAAATCATTTGCTCCCAAGTGTCCTTGGTTAGGGAAGATAAAGCCTTGCGATTCACTAACTGACTATAAGTTGCTCAAACTACTTGAGCTTGTTTAATTATTTTGTCTCAGTTTCCCCATTCCTCTTGTCTAGGACTTTTCCTAGCTTCCTACTATTCTGTCACACTTTGATCCAGCTCAATGCCATTAATGACCCCAAACTTGCTGGATACAGACCCGCATGGAGTGGAGGCTCACATCCCACTACCCTGGCCAAGCTCCCAGCCAGCCAGCAGCAGCCATGTGAGTGACACATCTTGAAAGTGGACCTGCCAGCAAGTAGGGTGAAACAGGAATTACCTGTCTATAGTGAGCCCTGCCCAAACTGCAGATTTGTGAGCAAAATAGGTGGTGGTTGTTTTTCAGATGACTTGTTACGTAGGAATAGATAAACAAAGCATCCTCCCTAAGAAACTGGATCCTAAACCAGTATCTCAGACAAGCAGCTTTGGCTTAGGTCCACTGTAGTCTTTCTTCTCTTCCAACTTCTAATCTTATATATGACCCACAATGTTCTGTTCTCTTTTGCACTGGGACAATCTTGTCCTTGTGGAGGATTCAGAGCTCTTTGCAGAAAGCACTTGTTCTTCAAGTCTGTATACATTGAAAGTGTCCTTCTGAGACTGATTCTCTCCATTACGTACTGAAGAATGCTGCTTACCTGCTCTCTGTGTTAATCGTTCTCTCTTGCTGGTCTTCTAACCTGCACAGTCTACTTTGGCATCTGTTTTCTCTGCCTAAGCAATGTCCTATTTACAAGCTGCAACCCCTGCTCACGTTAGTTATTTAAATTCAGATTTAGCATGGGAGTATTTATTAAAAACTCCCACCATGTGTGCATTGCTGAATCAGGGTTCAGTCAGTCACTCAAAACCATGCCAGTTACGTGACTAGAGAGAGTTTAATATATGTTAGTAGCTATAAGGATCCTAAATAGGTGACTGTGTCTGTCAAGGTTCTCCAGAGAAACAGAACCAAAATTTGTTATTATATATAAATAGATTTATTTCAAAGAACGTTCTTACACAATTGTGGGGGTAGCAATTACAAAATCTGAGCAAGTCAGCAGGTTGGAAATCCTCAAGAAAAAGCTAATGTTGTAGCCTTGAGGCAGAATTTCTTCCTCCTCCACAAAAATTAAGTTTTTTGCTCTGAAGATTTTTCATTGGTGAAAGAGTAACCTCTTTTACTTAAAGTCAACTGATTATAAATATTCACCACATCAACAACATATTCTCCCAGCAACGCCTAGACGAGTGCTTCATGAAGTAACCAGATGTACAGACCAGCCATCAGAGCAGCTAAAAGGGTGAAAAGAGAACTGTAAGAAAACATGGAAGTTGCAGTTGCTGAGATCTGAGGAAGCAAAGGGAAAAGGTTGAAATTATTAAAACTTAAAACTTCAGAGAGAGGCCCAAAGGAACTGAAACTCAGGCCTTCGGGTAGGAGGCATTGCTCCGCCAGTGCTAGCTGTCTGAGTTCAGAAGACAGGCCCCAGCAGACTGGAATCCAGATCTCTGAGAAAGGGGTACTGGCTGCCTATTGCTAGTGATCCCAAGGGAGACATGGGGCTGACACTACGAGTGTTAGAAAAACTGCAAACTGAATTTAGCAGCTGCTGTAAGGAGAAAATGCTTATGTCGTGATGAAGAGATTTGCTGGGTAATACTCACAAGAAGTACAAGGAGACAGATAGCCCTCAGAAAATATACAACGAGGAGCAAACCCTCCCCCAACCTTGCAATCCCCACCCAGTGTCCCTATTGCACAGCCAACTGGAAAAGCAAAATTGTGGCTTTCAGAGTCATGGCACTAGGATCCTTGGTGTTCACAAGGCCGCCGGCAGGAGAGGTAATTCTGAAAGTTCTGAGGTTAGACACCTGTCCACCTTCCCAAACAAGATACAGCTATTTTCTCATTCAAAAAAAGGGGGGGAGGGGGTTAGTTTGGAGCTGAAAGGCAATAACTTAATAACTGATACAGCTTAACCATTTGGCTAGTCTACAAAAATTTGAACCTCATTATATAATGACAAAAACCTCTTTGTTTCCTCCTCAAAATGCAATTTCTCTGCATATAAACCAAGACAGTGTTGCCTTCTCCCCAAATTCAGATGTGTAAAGCCCCAACTATCATTGCACCCACCTCTGAGCTACATTGAGCATTTCTCAAATTCAGCCACAATCCTGTTTGGACAATGTCTCCTGAAAACCAAATTGTAAAGGTCACTTCCAGCAAAACTTGTAAAAATCAGAATAAGAAGGCAAGAGAAGAATGAAATATATATATGCACACATGCATACTAAGCAAATAACTGGCCATGGGGTCATAATTAATATTTATAACTTCCTCCTTTCACTGTCCATTTCACATTCCCGTTGCCTTTCTCCAGTACCTCAGATGGTGGGGACTTTTTATGCACTGTGGTAATCCATCTCGCTTGAAGGATCTGAATCATCACTGGTTATGCCTTTAGCAGGGGGAAGAACACTGTCATCTTCTGTTAACTTTTACTGTTGGGCTTGACAACCCTAAAAACCACTCCAGGGAATACCCCGGGTCCAGATATAGGTTTCCCTGCCCCCACTGAATGGCAGCGATCCAATTATCCTTCAGTAAATCCACATCGATCACCCAGCCAGCGGAGTAACTCTCTTTTTTGCCTTTTGCTTTAGTGGCACGAGGAACAGAAAGTGGCCAGGTGACGATCTCATCTTCCAAATCAGTGCAACATTGGTATATGTCTTGGTGGAAGCATTTGTTTTGCCGGGCGCAGGGTGGGGGTGGGGGGGAAGGGGCAGGTGCGGTAGGGGAAGGGCAGAAATCAAGACTCCAAACTAGTAAGCTCTCAAAAGCACAGGAATTGGAAGCAAAAAGTTCATGAGCAGGCTATGAGATTTAATAGTGGGAGGAGCCAGTCAACCTCCACCTCTAATTCCCAATCGTATAACTTGTCAATGGGAAACAGAGAACTATGTATTTGTCTTTCAGTCAAAGTATAATCTACATCCTTGGAGGAAGAACTTCCGTCCTCTCAGGGTATGATCCCCCAGCTAGTACCATGAGTAGGCCAGCTTTCCAATCTTTCCATTAGGCCAACTGTTACTGGGTGGTGGGTTATGTGCTTGTACCAGTTAATTCCATTGCTGTGCTTCTTTTGAAGTGACTTTCTTGATCAAAAGCAATATTGTTTACAGTACACCATGTTCTGTAACCACAGATGGTGCTGACAGAAGATTCTTGGGCAGGAAAGCAAATATGTGCTGCTCAGAATACATGTCTCCTCCAGTAAGGAAAAATTTTTGCTCCCCTCCATGATGGAAAGGGTTCAATGTAATCACCTTGCCCCTGGGAGCTGGCTAGGCAATGATGGCATGTCAGGGGCTTAATTTAGTTGGCAAGGGAAGCATTCGGCAGCATCGGTAGAAAAGGCTTGATCAGGGCAAGCCCTCGTTGTTGAATTTATACAGGCTGCTCACTCCTACCATTATTGCCACGTTACACACAGACCCATTAAGCAAGCACTGGAATAGCTGGGGAAAGAAGCTATTTTCTTAGCTTCAGACCTAAACCACAGGATGGATCGGTTCGTATGCCCCGCCCCACCCCCGCTTCAGTCAAGGGGCTCTGAGTCTGAAATTGGCTTAGGTCTGGAAATTGGATGAGAGGCCACTCAAGTCAGGCTGTTGGCCCCTGGGTTTTTCATATAGACCGACCCTTTTTGTCCCTGGGAGTACCATGATCAATTCATCCTGCTAAAGATCCCTAGATTTTTTAATTTCAATTTTATTTTTCAATTACAATTGATATACACTTTTAGTCTCAAGTGTACAACATGGTGATTAGACATTTATATGCCTTATGAACTAAGATCCTTAGGTGTTTAAACAGTTTGGTCACCACTATATCGTGGCTCCCTTTTATGGTATATGTGGTCCCCTTATCCCTGGTGGTTAAGTTCTGTCATTTGGCTTCTGTTCTAAGGGTATGCTGTCATTCTCACTGAAATCAGGGAGTAGCATAAAATAGTTCCATTTTTAATTTTTTGAGGACTCTTTATACTGTTTTCCATAGCGGCTGTACCAGTCTGCATTCCCAGTAATGGTGCATGGGGGTTCCCTTTTCTTCACATCTTCGCCAACACTTTTTGTTTAATGATGTATTGATACAGCCCTTCTGATGGGTATGAAGTGGTATGTCATTGGAGTTTTAATTTGCATTTCTCCGATGAGTAACGTTGAGCATCTTTTCGTATGTCTGTTGATCATCAGTGTGTTCTCTTTGGAGAAGTGTCTATTCAGATACTCTGCCTATTTTGTTGAGTTGCATGAGTTCTTTTTCGGATGTATTCTTTCTTTTTATGTCCTGAAATGCCTGCCTCTACATCATGTCAAAGTAGTTTTCAGCATTCCTATCTTATTAAATATATGCCACCATTGAGTCCAAGGCTCAATCAGCCAACCAAGAAATTTTTAGAGCCACTTCCAGTTGTAGGAGCTAACACATTAAACCCAGGATATCTAATAAATACACCCAATAAGTTTGATCTGATGCAGTACTGCATTTCATCATTTTTGGCCTAGCACCCTTAGAATATACTCCTACATCTATTTCCCAGGTTTCTGCCAATATATATTACACAGTCTTGCGCTTCTTCTACTGTACAAACTATTTCCTCCTGGATCAGAGAAAGCTGTGTCTGACTCTAATTGTGGGTCTGGTGGTGATAAGGAGTGGTCGAGATGGGTCTTGAGAAGAGTGGACATACCTTTGAAGGCAACAGCCCCTGGGCGAAGTTGCTGTAAGGTTTTCCAAAGCGTGGGGCAGATGAATGCTTCCCTACCTGGCGATTGCTGAGCCACAACATGCCATCCACTGACTAATCTGAGGAAGTTCCTGTCAATCTCATTAGAAATGAAGGAATGTATCTTGCAAGTCATTTAATGAAAATACATCCTTCTTACCAGCCCCAGCCCACTCCCACAGCTACCATATTTCTTGTCTGAAGTAGTTCTCACCTGACGAATGGATCCTGCTATGGGGCCATCTAGTGCTCTTCAAACTTTATTTTCTCCCATGATTTAACAGGTGAAAAAGGAAACCTTTTCTGGTCATCCTCCTAGAAACTAGATAGATAGGTGGCCAGAGGTTGATATGAGTGCATTTCAGACTTTCTCAGACACTGGGTGAATGATAAAATCATTTTTAAAGTCCCTACCAGAGCTGAGGACTGGGCAAAGAAATGTCCTCCTCAGCTGGCCAACAGAGCCTGTCTTTGAGCCTGAGCTAATGTGCGGACCTGGCAGAAAAGGCCGGTAAATGTCAGACCCACAGGCAGCATTTCCAGAAACTCATCCCCACCTACCCCCCACACTGTTCCGGGCCAGGTATGACTGACCATACAAATTAAAGCCTAACACATATGGGGATCGCACATAGGGATGTGGGATCTTTAATTATTACCCCTTCTTTTCAATGGGAGCAGCCTTAAGACATTGAACTAACTTGAGGATACAGATATACAAAGCGGCAGAGACTGGTGAGCCAGCCCGGATCTTCTACCAGAGAAAGCTACATCTCTTTCTCCCCTCTGTTCCTTAAGGCACCCTGGTCTGCTGGCAGCAACGCCCATGGGAGCCACCTCGAGGTACCTCATTTCCAACATATGGGTTGTTTTCCAGGAACAGAGAACAGCTTTGCTCCCTCCCCCTAAACAAGACCTGCTCCTGGGTTCATGCGGAGTCAGGCAAGTTTGTTTCCAGAGCTTTCTGCCTTCCTCTTCTGTCACTCAGGATCCTCGGCACACCTTTACTTATGATGCACCTGCCCCCAGGCTTCCCTTTCTGAGACAGCACCTCCAGTGCCTGTAGCCTCTTTGTTACATCTTCCTCACCCCTTCCTTATTGTGCCACAAGGTGTCCTTGTTGTCCACAGACCCAAATCCTCGGCTTAAACCCCGGTGTGCACATGAGCTCACACATACACCCACAGACCACCAGGTCTCTCCAAGGAGAAAACTTTGTCTTCATGGCAGCGTTTTCTGTATTTCCTCTGAATTTTAACCTACTGTGACTCTTCTGGTACATGCAAGCCCTACTATGCTCCGCACCTCTCACCTCAGCACTCTCTTACTCTGCCTCAGTTCTAGACCTCTGCTTACTTTGTCTCCTACCTACCACCACACACACACGCTCACACATGCACACAGGAAACAGCTTTCTTACCTATCCCTGATTGGCTGAATGGTTTCCTTTTCAAGGCCACCATCGCTCTACATGCACAGCCTATTCTGTTCTACAAGCTTCCGCATCACATCAGTCCATATAAATTTTCATGGCCCTAGATCAGGAACAGAAAGCAGTATGTACTGGGTTTGTTCATTTAATCCAAAGCTTTAAAATCTGCCCCCCGCTACGCTTTTTAACACTGCGGTTCATCTCTTTCACAGAAAATAAATGTTTGCCATCACCTTAGAAATTAAGTAAAATTAGGTCAGTTTGCTCTGTTGCATGAGTATTTATAGTTACTTCATTTCCACGTTTTTGTCTTTCTCTTAAATATATATCCTGTGCACCATCACTGCGCCCCACACAGCACTAAGAGCAAGGAAGTCAGCGGTGAACAAAATCGACATGCGTCCAGCCTTCATGGGGTCCGCACTCTAGAGCAAGGCAGACATAACATGAGTAAACACAGTAAACACATAATTACAGGTTGTGATTAGTGGCTTGAGACAAGGGTGCCAAGAAAAATAGAAGGAAACCGAGCTTTAGATTGTGAGATCAGAGAACATCTGAGGAAGTAGTGTAAGTAATCTGAGATGCAATAAAAGAAAGGGAGCCCGCCAAAGAGAAACTTGAGAGAAGAGAGTTCCCAGTAAAGGGGACGGTAGGTGTGAAGGCCTGAGAGGGAAGGAGCTTGGCGCATTCGCAGAAAGAACCGCCAGGTAGCCCTGTGACTGCAGGGAGGTGTGGCTGGGGACGATGTGCAGGGGCTGAACCAGCAAGGTCTCCATGGCCACAGTAAGGAGCTTGAATTTATTCCACATGCCATACGAAGCCATAAATTAGTTTAAGCAAGGAAATGACATGATATAGTTTACTGGGAAGCCATAGGATAATATGTGGGGAACGGAATGACTTCGAAGGGTCAAGAGTGGAAGAGAAAGGCCAGTCAAAAGGCTGTGGTAATGGACCAGATGAGAGATGATGTTGGCTTGGACTAAGGCTGTAATAGACATGATGACGGAAAGGGACCGATTTCACAGGTAGAATCGCAGGACCTGATAATGATTCTTACCTACTTTTAACTTACTTGTATTGTTCTGAAACACATTTCTCACTAGTTTGCTCAATGAGAGCCCTGGGAATTATATTTTCTGAGTACACATATTATGAGTGACACGTTGCTCAGGTGTAGAATTCTTGGGTCGCACATCCACTTCCTTTCCTTCACAAGTCAAAAGGTTGTTCTGTTGTCTTTTAGCATTTAGAGTTATGGCGAGAAAAATCTGATGCAAATGTGACTTTTTTTTCCCTTCCTGCATATTTATTTGGAGGATTTGGTTATCTTTTAGGCTTAAAATTTCTACATGAACAGAGTAGTTCTTTCCTTAGTCTGCCCAACACAATGTTATTTAGCCTAACCAGGCTCCATTCTTCTTTCTTCTGCAGTCAGCACCTCTATTATCCTCTGGGTAACTGTCTCTCCCTTATTAGGAGTCCATGTGGACACTGGGTAGAGCCAACTGCCTCTCATTCCAAGAATGCCAACGAAGCTAATGCAACAACCCTTCTCCACTGCGTAGAGTGATTCAAAGATGAGTGACCTGAACCAGGCCAATCACAGTCAATGAGGATTAATCCAAGATTAATGCCACAGTGTCAGAAAAGATAAACTCTTTCCTCCTATTGGATTTGGAAAGCTAAAAGAATATAAGCCCAGAGCTACTAGGCACTACCTCATGGAAACAACTTGCCCAAGAATGAAACCAACCCAGAGAAAAGCCAGAACTGAAGAGAAGTATTTCCGGTGAACCATTAAAATCCTTTTTTTCTTTAAGCTGGGACTCTGACACCATGCAAAGATTCCTGATTAAAGCGATAATCACATTCAATTTTTTAAATGGGATTTTGCTTAAGACCAGTAAATGTTCTACATGCAGTTTCTGCTCTAAATGACTCTGTTAATTAGTTTAGAAACTCCTATTATTTGAGGGCTAGTTCTTTGATACCTGTTTTTCAGAATTACTCTATTCTTTCATTTTCATTTCTTTATCTTTTGCTTTTGTGTTCTAGGAAATTTATCTCCGGTTTATCTTTTACTCACTAATTTAGTTTTGTGAGGTGTTCATTTGCAAGTCATGGCTTCCATCTTAGTGTTTCATTCAATAGCCATGTTTCGCAGCTTAATAACATTTTTCTTTCACTTAGATGTAATTTTTTAGCATATAGCATATAGTACTCTTTGATAAATTGAGGAAAAAAAGATGGAAGTTGTTATTTATTTTTCTGACCAATAATTTTCCTTATCATATTATTTAATTTCTCTTAGCCTATACCTGAGGATGATAGATAGATAGATAGATAATCTCCCAGGACCTAGAACAATGCCTGGCACCATTGGCACTCAAGAACTATTTGTTAGAAATGTAAGTGGATTTTCTAAGTACATTAATTTACTCAGGACATCCTTGAGAAAGTAAAACCAGCACACAAAGATAAATAACAAAACAAGTTAGCTAACTGAGAGTTATCAGAAAGGCATGCATGATGAAGAGCCAAATGAACTGTACTCTAGAGTCAGAGCCAAGTGTGAGCAGGGGAAAATACTTAGTGTTTAAATGATGAGAACAGTGTCTACAGAGGAGCCAAGGATTGAAGAAAACTTTGAAGAAGGAGTATGACTGGAAAAGGAAGGGAGCTGGTGGATTCTTCTTCCAAAAAGCATTCCTCTGGGGCTTAGATCATTCTACCCACAGAAAACAGCACCTATTTAATCCATCAAAGACACAGCTACCTTTCCTATAATGTAATAAAATTTCAGGACCCAAACAAATACAGAATTTTAGATAGAAAAATCCCAGCCCATCTTCTATTGCCCAACCCCCAAAGGAAGGTGCAGAAAGCAGTCAGTGGGACTGCTTTCTTTAGCAGGTCGCTCTCTGGTATCTGCGTTTGATGCCTGGGTCATCATGTCAGGCACCTCTGATTAGGAACACTTTTAAGCACCAAATTTCCTCCTTGCTAGGTTTGTACTATGTCTGAAAGGACACTAACATCAATAAAAGCTTGGTATCAATATGCAGCCTATGACTCAAATGATGCACACTTGGCGGGGACTTCATACACCCTAATTCCTTCCATCTCTAGTCCCTTTCAGCTTCTCACTACCCATGTAGTTTCAATGCACCCAACCTGGGGATAGTCCCCAGGTAGAAAATCTAAGGAGGTTTAGAAAACAAACTGAAATTGTTAACAACGAGGCCAGAAAATGTCTGTATTGGGAAGGACTTCAGAGTTCATTGGCTCTAACTCTCCCAGCACAAGGGCCTTCTGGGCCATGACTTGGCCAGATGCCATCCAACACAGCTCCATGACTTCCAGGTGCCAGTACCTTAAGCAACGAAATGCTAGGGTGGCTGCTCTAGAATCCCCAGGGATCTTTATATGGACTCCCAGGTCCTACCCCTGAATTCCATAGATATAGGGTGAGGCCTGGGCATCTTTGTTTTTTAAAGCTTCAGATTATTTTGAAGTGCATCCAGCTTGAAATTCACTTCTTTACAGGGCTCTGGCCTAGGTCGCCCTGGTGATACAAAACAAAAGCAAAAATACTATAGTCCCTGAAACTCATGCAAGCAGACAGCTCTTCCATCCTCTGGCAGTTTTCTCTTATCATATTTCTGTACTGCTGACAGCAGGCCAATTAATGCTTTCCTGCTCTCCCCAGTCTCAGCCACGGCCTAAAGCATCACCTGAGACCTGTGTCTGGCCCTCTCCATTTCAGCTTGCCTTTTTTGTTGTAGGCCTGGCAAGATGCTGACAGGAACAAAAATGACTTGTTTTTGAGAGTAAAGATACAAGCTCTGACTGAGATGACGCACACAGGTTTACGGAGGGAGACTCTCACATCCGACCTAACTTCAGTCCACAGAGAGTCACGTTGCTACTTTAACCACATCACTAATTCTGAAAGATGGGGACTCCTACACATGGTCCCTGGGTCAATGTCTTTGATTGGGGCAGGGACCTGGAAGGTGTCCAGCCCCAAGTTCCTGGCAGTTCAAGTTATCTTGGCACCAAGAGCTACAGCCCATGGGTATAACTGCACTTCAGAAAGCAGTGTTCTTGATTTGTAGAATCTCTGGAGTGCTTTTTCTTAAAAAAAAGACAGGCTCAGGCCCCACAAAAATACTTTCTGAATATCTGAGGTGGGGTCAGGAACTCAGCCTTTGAACAAGCAGTCCCAAGTAATTCTGAGCAAGGCTGATTTTGAATTTCACCCATTCAGGACTGAATCCCTATAAGGAAGGTACATGGAAAGGGGTACAACCTTCTCTCCACCCTCCTAGGGCCATTGCTCCCTCTTACCTTGAGATCTTGGCCAGGTCTCTTATTAATATTTTTACATTCCCCTCACCTTTCTACCCATTCTTTTCCTCAAAAAGAGTTCTTAACTACCAGGAAACTTTTTTTTTTTTTTTAAGGCTAACAGTTAACTTTTATGGGGCTCGAGTTCTATCTATTTGGGTAGAGGTGGCAGGACAAGTGGCCAGAATTCACAGCGGGGAAAGGACCGTGTTGGAAGAGAAGCCCAGATGTGTAACTTACTTATGTTGAAAAAACAAACAAGCAAAGAAAATCCTGTTTATGTCATCCAGAATTGAATTTTAGTGATGACTCACTCATTAGGTTCTTTCCCAATGAGCCTGGGTTGTGGAATCAAAAGATCTGGATTTAGTCATGGCTCCATCACTTATCGGCTCTCAGACCTTGGGTGAATTATTGAAATTCTCTGAGAATTACTTCCTTTATCTATAAAATGGGGGTAATCAACTAATAGGGTTGCTGTTAGTTTTAATGAGCTGACATATTTAAATGCTTACCACAGGTTTTGGCACATGATAGGCAGTCAGAAAACTCTCGATATTAATAGTAATACAACTCTGTAATGCACATCTATCTACACTTCCTTCCTCTTCACTTACTGTAAACTCCAGCCAACCTGAATTACTTGCTGCTCTCAGAGGCCCCAATAACCATGGGTTTTAGAGTCTAACAGAGGTAGTTTAATCCTGTCTCTACCACAAAGCCATGAGCTGTATGACCTTTCTGAACCTCAGTCTTCTCTGGGAACAAGAGACACCTCACCAAATCTTTGTAAAGGCATAGTGCAACAAGGCACATAAAGAGCCCAGCACTATACTTGGCACTGAATATGCTGTATCCTTCCTTCCGTCTCTCCTGCCCTCCAAGTTTCTGTACTTGTTCACGCTTTACTATCTTGGTACTTTTGCTCATACTGCTTCCTCCACCTGGAATGCCTTTTCCCCATTTTCCACTTGTTGGAATTCTTCCCAAAGCTGCCATCATACTACCCAACTGCAACAGACAAATGCCCAGATCACCATCCTTCAGTAACAAATATTTATTGAGAGTTCATTATATGTTGGGCTTTGATCCTAGTGCCTAGGGATACAAAGATGATTCAGGTGTAGTTCCAGAGGTCAACAAATTCAGTTGACTTAACATACGAACCAATGACTATAACACTATTGAGGCCAGAGTAGCAACAAAAGTCTAAAGTGCTGGGAGAGTACAGAAGAGAAAGCTCTTGGGTCAAATGGAATGAGGAAGACTTCACAGAGACAAGGACCTTTGGATTGGCCTGGAGAATAAGTGGTGTTTAATAAGCAGAGAAGAGGGAAAAGGATGTCTATCTAAGGCTGTCCTGGACCCCAAACATCTGGGCTAGATGGGAGGACCAGCATGGCTGGAAGCTAACCCAGAGCAGGGAAGGGATAGAGACAGACCTGGAAAGGTAGGAGGGGACCACAGTATAAACAGTGTTGGGACAGAGGAGAGGAGACCTGGAGTCCCATGAGAAGCACCACCCAGGGCAGGAGTGGTCTCAATAAATCACTTCTATCTAGCCTTCATCATAACGTTAGCTAAGGGGCCATGCGCTATAGAATTGTAACTCAAAGTGTTGCCAGCAGTATAGGTGGCAAAATTGGACCTCGGTTCTTGAGTTCAGCAAAGAAAGAATTCAGAGACAAGAACTCAAATTATAAGAGAAAGTTTATTTAGAAAGTTACAAAGGTAGTAGAAGTGAACCATCTGGGCTGCGTAGGCTCAGGAAACAAGTTACAGAAGCAAAAGGCCCTTGGAGCTTAGGAGAGAGAAAGGCAAAGGTAAGGTGCCTGGGGGGAAGAAAAGGGAGAAAGGAAAGGTGCAGTGTGCTCCCAAGGCAGAGAACATGTGCTGGGTTCTTCATCTTGACGGTTTTAAAGGCTGGGGCTTTAGGAAAGGTCTTAGGGGAGGATCTCAATAGAATATTCATCAACTTTATGCTGATGCACCAAAATAGATTTATTCCCCTGATTCCATGCCTCCTTGGGTGTGGTTGGCACAAATGGCACTAATTGGATTTTCATTATCTATCTCCCAGAGTAGGGTGATTTAAACTATTTACCCTCTGGTTGGGGAGAAGAGTAAACCATTTACTCTTAAGAGTCCTTGGTTAGGGAAGATAGGATTTTGTAATTTACTACCTTATTTTGCCATGTGTAATATATGCCCACAGTTTTGTGTACATTATACATAGGATTATTATACTCATAATTATATCTGTGGTATGTAACCATTATACCCGTGTATAATGTGCATCTTCATTTTTCCCTCAAAAATATGGGCAAAAAAGTGCACATTACACAGAGCAAAATATACTAATTTTAATAACTTAGTTTATCCAATATATCCAAAATATAGTCATGTTTCAACATGTAATCAGTGTAAAAGTATTGAGATAGTTTATATTCTGTTTTATGGCAGATGTTTGTAAACTGCTGTCTCAGTTTCTTTACTTCACTTGTCCTCGCTTACAAGCCTGTCTCAAAGGATATGAGGGTATGGAGGCCCCCTTCTGCTGATTTTTTTTTTTTAATAGAAGTAGACAACTTCCTTTTGATTTCTTAAATTCAATTGCAAAATTTAGAAAACCCCACTCCACTCACGAGGGATTGAATGTTGGAAGATTCCATACTCTCTGAAGAAGATTGCATTTTGGGAGTGAAAATTTCATCTCACCTTCCAGCTGTCTCTCTCTCTGTGAACCAGAGGTCAACCCCAAAACTGCTTCAGCACAATGTCCCATCCCAGGACCTTCTCAAAATTGTTCCTGGCCACACTTTGTTGCTGGTCTCCACGCTTTGCCTGGCCCCATGCCTGAAGCAGACAACGTCATTGCCTTCTAGATACCAGGGCAACTGTCTGTCAATATTTACTCATCACCTACTAGGCTCAGCTACACAAGGTCAGGCAAGGTCCTGGCCAACTTCGCCATTCTCTCCCTCCATGTTCCTTGTGCTCCAGACACAGCAGCCCTCTCACAATGCTTGAAATCTCCTTTGTGTGTGCTTGTCTGGAGGGGTCTAATCACTGTCACTCCTAGCTCCTTTCCCCTGCTCCAATCCCCAAATGCACACATACACACGCATTCACATACCCAACCCATACCCTCCCTGGCAAACTCCTACTTACCCTTCAAGTTTACTCCTGTGTCACAGCTCATAGTTCTCACTGAAGATTCCTTCAGCCACCCCCTTCACCCCCAGACGGTCAGTCGCTCTCTCTTTGAAGTCTTCAGCACTTCTCCACCCTTCTTTAATAACACTCTCCTATTGCACAATATATATCTGGTGATTTGTCTGCAACTCCCAGGAAAACTAGTCTCCTTAGAGGCAGTGCTAGAGGGTGACACATCTCTAATCTTAGCACCCAGCATACAGTCTACTTCAGAGTAGACAATGTTTATCAATGGCCTCCACCACTAAACAGGAAGAGCTCAATAGGGTAAGGACTTTCTTTATCTTATTCAGTGTCATAGCTTCTGCACAGCCAGGACAGCACCTGGTATGTAGAAGGCACTCAATAAAAATTGGCTGAATTGATTAATTGGTAAAATTTATTGAATTTAATCAACTCAAGACAGTACGATGTATTGAAAGGCTTTCTGAGTCTAAGTTTTCTAAAAATTGATTTATTTGGGAATTACCATGACTTCAAATATTTATTGAGCACATGCCCAATTTTTTTTTTGCACAAGCCATCAGATATATGAAGGTAAACAAACAAGAAGCTTATAGATATGTGGAGTGAAGGACAAGGTGTTTAAAGCAAAATACAAGGTAGGAAGCAATAAGTGTCGAAGAAGAGGAGAGAGAAAGTGCTACAGAAACTCAAGACAGAGGGGACTTCTGAAACCGTCTTCCAATCAGTGGGTCTCTTTCATGGAGGACAAAGTGTTTATGATGTTTCCCAGTCTGACCTGACAGCCACGTGATCCTGGTCCCCTGGACGTAATTGATTGGAGGGGTACACTTGACCTGGGCTGAGCCATTAATCTCTGTCTTCCAAGAACTGGGATTAGAGAGACTAATCAGTTTTTGGCAGTCTCTTGAATGAAAGAAAAGTGCCTCCAAAGCTGCATAGTTGTGGTCTTTTGTAAACTTCTCAGAGATGCAGAGTGTGCTGGTCTGTGGAGAGAGAAGAATGCATGGGGTACCAAAATAGCAGAAAGTAGTATCCATGTGGCCTCAGCAAGCAAGAGACTGAGACCTGGCTTTCTGATAGCCTCCATTCCTCATTCCAGCCCTTCAGTGATGTGCAGCAGCAGCTTCTGCCCATGGATCTTCTGAGACTCCCAGGCTTCTTATAAACAATCCTGCCTTTTTGCCTCAGAGAACCGGACTGTATCACTGCAGCCAGCAAACCGTGGTGAATGCTGTGTAAGTGCAAAGAAATGAGCCACTACCAGGATGGGGGCTCATGAGGAAAGGGTATGAGAGTATATGGTCTCCATTTCTGCTCCACATTCCCTCACTCCCTGTAAGCACCTCCAGTCCGGTGGCTCTGTCCATATGTTCTAAACCTGGCCAGCAGCCTAGCAACAAGGGACCTGCATGGCTCGGGCAAAGGCAGTCCTAGAGATTCATGGGTGTCTGGAAGCCCAGTCTTATGGACCCCTGGAATAAACTGAGTATCCCTGGTCCCAGAGAATGACTCTACAGCCAAGTTCCCTGTAACAGAAGTGACTCACTCCACGGAAGACAGTTCAGAAGAGTTTGCACACATGCATGCTTACATATATCCACACGTGGATGATGAGGAATACATGAATTCATATGCAAATACTCCCTCTATATATCTTCCTGGAATCATATCGCTGCATGCAAGCATCTATCTGTGCAAAAAATTCATAGAGAGTCATCATCACAAAGAAAGTCATCAGCACTAAGCTCCCACCTTCTGGTGGCTTTGAGGTCTGCAAAAGTGCACACGCGGGAACCTCTTTACAAAAATTTAACCCAGCTACTCAGAGAGGAATCATACCTGCAATCAAGGCTCTTACTGTGTGGGAGGTGGAGGAGGGGTCAGTGGTGTTTCTCAGGGGCTTGTGGGATTCTGACATTTGTCTGGGTGGGGGAGGAGCACAGCCAGAATCGATGGGACCTGAGGCATATTCAATTAGAGGGAGAGCTCTCTTTAAAATATATACATGTAACTACTAACATGATACTAGGCGCAGTGCTTTGGAATGGGCTGGCACAAGTGAGAGACCCTGAAGCTTTAGGGTCATTAGCTTTACAAGAAATCGACTTAGGGGTGGGACAATGAAAGCTTGAAGTTAAATTTCACTTTCCTTCTCCTGTCCGTGTCATTTCCATACCAATTGAAGTCCGCAGAGGATTTGTAGTTCCACAAAAGTACCACTTTTCTCCTAGAGGTGATGTAGTGTGGCTTCTACAAGCCTCCTACAAACTAGATAGGGCAAGCAGCATGAAACACCTGGCCAGATGAAAAGCATGAGCTTGGCAGCTTGGTAGCTTGCCACTCCTCTAACCCGGCAGTTCCCAAACTTTTAAATTCTGATCCCTTTATTTCAACCACTCACAGATCATTCCCCTTTCTCTAGTCTCCAGGTTACACAATCCTTTCTTTTGAAGCAGACTCACCACACATCTTGCAATACCACTTTAATCCATTGTCGCAGAGGAAAAAATACAGCTACAACTGTGAGCTTGGAATGCCTGAGCTTGAAGCCCAGTTCTACCACTTCCTAGCTGAATGACTTTAGGCAAGTTATTTCAGCTTTCTCTCTGACTTCCAATTCCCTCTCTGCAAAACTGAGATAAAAATTGACCCCATCTCATAGGGTTATTGTGCAAATAATTCAAGGAAAATGTCTAATGCAGTAGATACTTACACGGTGACCCCCGAGCATCAGAGCTCACCAGCACTGCAAGCCCGCAGCTGTTGGATGTAACATGCTGGTCGTCGGGAGGCTCATGCTCTCCTCTTGTCAAAGCTTCTCTGTTCATCTTTCTGTCTGAGGAAGGCAAAGCGTTTGGAACAGTAGACAAGGAACTTGGGATGATTCTCCCCATTTTACAGCTGACCACGGTAAGGCTCAGAGCTGTTAAGAGCAGGACCAAAACTTCAGAAGAAGCAAAGGCACGTCTACAAGAGGGAGCAAACCCCCATAGCCTCTCAGTACTGTCCTTTGAACTGGGAGCTCAGTAGGCCTATCTGGATGGAAGCTTTTACTCGGTCAGGCATCTGTGGGGAGGGAGGACTGGGCAGCAAATGGTCCAGGGGAAGTCACCTGTTCCCACAACCTACAGCAGGTGTGTTCTGCCTCCTCCTTCAGTTCCAACTCAGCACAACCAAACATGGAAGGTTCTAGGTTCCCTGAGCCATCAGGAGGTCTGTGGCCCTGATCAGTTGCTCTGTCATTAGCTAACTCTGAGATTCTGTTCTTTTGTCTCTAAAATCAGAGATTGGGCTTGATGACATTGAAGGTTCTTATCTTAACCTCTTCAGAGATTGCTTCATCTCAAAGTCACATGGAGAAAGAGCCAGAGGCAATACCTCCAAATGTTATACTTCCCCCAAACCACTACACCCTCTCTGGATTCCCTCATGTCCCAGAGAGTTCTCACCCATGATGGACATAGCCTGAAATGATCACCTTCTGTCAACCTTTGTCCATGGAACCTCTAGTGTTTGTGAGTAAGAAGAGTGGGTCTGGAGGTGGCAGTAGAAACTTGGTTGGGTCTTGAGCAAGAAACAAAAATTAGGGAACTAAGGTGCAAATAAGCACCGACACCTGTCTATTTCCATACTGGCAGGTAAAACAGTATCAATTTACAGTTGACAGATATTTAGACCTTTACAAGAATAACTGCACCTTCTGAGGTGTGTGATGTTGAAATGGGCGACCACACGTAAATGTGGAAGCCCCTTGGTGCCTCTGACTTACATGTGTTCTGCTTAGGAGTGTATATAATATGAACCCATCCTCCACCTACCCCCACCATGGATTCCCTTTCTGCTTGAGAATTCTAGAATTGTGCATGGATTGAGCAAGAAAGTACAAAGGAAGACTGACTTGTCAAAAGGAATGTTTGGCAATGAATTTGTCACAGTGTGACCCCAGGCAAGTTACTTAACTTGACCATGCAAAAGTCAAGGATGTTCACATCCTGTTCAGCAAGGCCTCTTTACTATGGGGGTTGAGGCCTGACCCTTAGAGGCTGACCCTGGCATGGGAGTCAGGGAAGGTTCTTCTTCCTCAAAATCTTAACCCAGCCTCACCCTCAGCACAAAAAGGCTTTGTGACCTCAATCATCAGACAATGCTACCCACCTCCTGGACTGTGAGCATCCCTGAGTTTGTTGCCCTGAACTGGCTAAAGGGTAAAGATGCAGAGGAAGAAGATGATGGCTTTCACAGGCTCCTAGAATTATGGGGGAAGCAAGCCCATGGACTCTACTATCAGGAACAGCCAGACAAATGGGGGTAATAAAGAACACACAGACATAAACCATAACACCGGTCCCTGTGAGGCGCCCCCAGAACAAAAGGCAACCTGTGAACATGACAGAATAAACCCGGATGGATACAAAGAAACTAAAGTGTGTTAAGAAGGCGGGGCTGAGTCTAGAAAGGCACTATAGCTTTATGACGACTCATCCGCCCCATCTTAACAGACCGCTACCCGCAGACTGTTGCCAGCGGAACAATCCTGGCCCTAGCTGCCAGGTGTTACTCTAGGCTCAAATTATTCAGTTGGCCCATGTACCTGGATCTAGACTGGTTCCTGTGCCTTAAGTGTTTGCCCAGAGAAAAGAAAGCCCTTCAGAGAGACATCTGGTCAGGACAACCAGGGTTGCTTCAATAGGCACAGGGAGATGGGGTGGGGCTTGGGAGGCCCCATGTGATCTGCAGAGCACAAGGGTTGGGGATCCCTCATCAGACCCTGAAGGATGAATTCACTGGCCTTTGCCCTGACAACCCTGAAGTTTCCCATCCCACCACATCTTTGCCAATTCAAATGGGTGCGGAGGGCAGAAATAGGTATAGAAAGTACGGAGTGTGGTGGGATTACAGTTTGACCAAGCAAGGGGGTTGGTACAGGTCATGATACACGGTCCAGGGAAATCCCCAAACAGAAGGGCCCCAGCTGGTTTCCCCATCACTTTGGGTAACTTTCCATTGCCATACACCCACACCCACCGCCCAGGTCTCTTCTAAAGAACCTGTTGCTCACTTAGTGACCTGTTGAGCACGAGAATCAAAAGAAGCAATCAACCTGGTTCCTGAAGTTGAGAAACTACAGTCTACATGAAAAACAAAACTTACTTTCATGGTACAAGTAGGGAGGGCCCAAGAAGAAAACAACAATCAAGGGTCAAAATACAAGAGGCTCAGAGAAGGGCAGCCAGTGAGAGCCGGAGCAGTGGGAAGAGGCTTCATGGAGGAGAGGCATCTGGAGCACAGTGGCACCGCAATATGTGCGTGTGGGGAGGTGGGGAGGCAGGGCGAGTAGTTTAGAGCAGGGGATAGAAATTGGAGTATATAATGGGACAGACCCTAAAGGGAAATTGGAGTGAAATAAGCCACCACTTGTTGAGTGTCTACTGTATACCACTTGCTGTGCCAGGCACATTTTATCTCTTATTTCATTTTATCTTCCCAACATGAGTGTCAACTGGGTGTCCCAGTTGGTTGGAGCATCATCCTGTACACCAAAGGGTTGGAGGTTTGATTCCCGGTCAGAGCACATACCTAGGTTTCGTGTTCGATCCCCAGTCAGTGAGTGTATTGGAGGCAACCGATTGATGTTTCTCCCTCTCTTCTCTGCCCCCACTTCCTCCCTCTCTAGAATCAATAAGCATATCCTCAGGTCGGGATTTTTAAAAAAGAGTGTTAGTATCTTTAGTTCCATTTTGGTTTTTTGTTTGTTTGATTGCTTTTTAAAGATTTTATTTATTTATTTTTAGACAGAGGGAAGGGAAGGAGAAAGAGAGGGGGAAAAACATCAGTCTGTTGCCTCTTGCACACCCCCAACTAGGGACCTGGCCCTCAACCCAGACATGTGCCTGGACAAGGAGTAGAATCACTGACCTTCGGTTCTCAGGCCGGCACTCAATCCACTGAGCCACACCAGGGAGGATTTTATTTCCATTTTGCACATGGGAAACTGAGGTGTTTATATGAATTTAGACTTGACCTGGTGGCCAATAAGAAGTCTCTGTCAGTGGCCAAAATGGGGAGTAGCTTGATGGTAATGATGAGGTAAGAGTGACCTAGCCATGGAATCCAGGAGGCTGGAGGACATTGTCCACCCACCATTTAAGGGGTCAAGAGGAGAGATGACCCAGGAGGCCTGTAGATGTCTTTGGGAAACTGGGAGATGCCCTCTGACCTGGAGATTCACCCTCCTGACTCAGGCGTGCTAAAATTAGCCTTCACCCCAAGGGCGCTTCCCCACACCTGGTGTCAGCCCTGTCCCACTCTCCTTTCGCTGGGGTTCAGCTTCTCCATCTGTCAGCAAGAACACTCCTTCCTGGTCAGGCGATTGGATGAGGTAATTCATCATCACCTACTGTTAAGGAGGCCAACGAGGTGTTACCATCTCAGCTACCCAAACTGCGGCTATGACTAATCAAGTAGTGTCAGAGACTCAGAGAGCATTAATAATTATTATAATGATTTTTTCCAGCCTTGGTTTTTTTTCCTCTTTTTAGGTTCCAGGCATGAGATGAAGAGTGACAGGAAGGCCCAACCTGTCCCAAACTGAGAAGACGTACCATTTTGTTCAGCCTCCCACTCAGTTTTGTGGTGGGTGAGGGGAGTGCCCACCAGGGTCCTATCTGACTCTCCAAGCAGCATCCTGAGGGAGGTCTGAGCACCGCTGAGCACTCTGGAGGCTGGGGTGAGTCAGGCCAGATGGCAGAATCAGAGGCGTTCTACAAGAACGTGGCCCCAAGGCGTGCAGTCGGGGAATCCCTCAAGGGAACAGGACCATGCTGACCCAAGCCGGCTGAAGGAAAATCCTGTCTTGCTACATGGTGCCTGATTCATGGCTTTCCCCGCCTGGAACTTGGCTCACGTGCTGCCCCTCAAGCAGCCATTACCAGCTCCCTCAAGTCATTTTTAAAATACTCACCACCACCCCAAATTCCTCAGACAGCAAACTCTACCTTAGATGGAAACACTAAAGCATCAGACTCTCTAAAACCACCGGCAGAAGGCCCGGTCAGGACCTGACTCCAGGGCCACACCTGGGGACTGCCGGTGGCTATGCGGGTGCTCCGCAGACACGGGCACAGCACCAGCACTTCCAGTCCACTCTGTGGTGGGTCCTGGAAGCCCTTCATTCCACTGTTATTAGGGTACAAACCACTCCTGACAGAGGGACAGAAAAAAGGACAAGGAAACTAACACTTACGGGGTACTTTCTAAGGGCTAGACACCATCTGGTGAACTTTTAAGTTCTTCGCTTCAGCTCATCATCACTCAGCCCTGTGAAATGTAGCTTTGTGATTCCTAACTGGAAAAAAAGTGAGGCTCAGCAGACCCTGTTTGCCCAAGACCACCCACCAGAGCTTTCAGGGCTGGAATTAGGACCAAAATGTCTTTGATTCCAAAGCCCATGACTTTTTGAACATGCCACTGGCTGCCCCATAACCCTGTCTATTAAGGGACAACAGAGTGTGACCTCTGCAGCCACACTGTGCAGGTTCGAAACCTGGTTCTGGCACTTACCAAGCTATGTGTGCCCGGATCGGACACCTCGCCCCCTGACGCTCAGTTCACCAACTCTAAGCTGGACTAATGGAGGAGGCAAAATCAATGATATGGATCTATGTTAGGATTGTTGCAAAGATTATAGGGATTGACATGTACACCATTTAGAATAGTGCTTGATACATTCCAAGGGTTCGCTCTAGTTTTGTTTCTATTATTTATTTTAAAGAGTACATACTTATAGCAAACTCAGCCCTGAAAACAGTTCTTAAAAAGGAAGGAAATATGAATGTGCTGAACCCAAAAGGGACAACAAGGGCAATCCTGCTTTCATCATTACCCAATTTTTCCTAGGATGGCCTTGTCCAAGAACACACACCACTGCTAACTAAACACAGCCTTTAATGTGACAGAGGGGGCCAAGGCCATAGCAAGACTGGGACTGGGGAAGGAGGAGATGGCCTAGGAAACTCAGACTTGCCCCACACTCAGGAATACCTAGCCGCATTTACTTGGGAAGTGGATCGGAAGTTGGCTTCCTGTACATTATTTCCAGGTTAGACTCTTCTGCTCTTTCCCAGCCTTTCTCAGAAGCTTAGAACAAAGAAAAGGTATCTAAAAATCAGCGCTTTGAAGCCACAAATGTTACCAGGATGGGGGCAATTCCAGGGAAGGGGGCATGTGCCCGTGACTGGCACTATTCATCTTTCATAATGAGAAGGTCAAATAAGATGATACATCCAACCAGTGTAGGAAGACCCAGGGCCTACGCCCACCTTTCCCTCAAAGGCACACACACACACACGGGAGCACTCCAAGTTAGACACCCTATTTTCAATATTACAGTGAAAACTCTGAGTTTTCTTGGGAAGGTGAGAAAATGAAGTTATAACCTATTTTCTAGTGTTCAGTTGGTCAGTTCCCTTTAAGGAAATGGGGTTTTTGCAGGGGGATGAGAAGAGAGCACCTGGCAAGGGTGAAGGGGTGAAGCTGTTGGTGAAGGAAACCACACTGAAGTTTTGGAAACCAAGAGAGATGATGAGAGGGCTCTAGAGGGCACAGGAAGAGATGGGACTGGGCATAGTATGCAGAGAATTAAAACCAAAACTTGGGGACACCCTGGACACGGCCAGCAGCAGGGCCCAGCCTTGCCCTAATAATGAACAAATCATGTTCATTGATTAATTCTTTCTATCCAGTCTACCGCCATCCCGGAAAACAATCTCCTTCTTCCCAAGAAAGGAGTGAAAGAGGTCACTCTGGCCCTTTAATTGCCATCGGATTATTAGTGGACGTGGCAGACACTGCTCATCTTTCATATGGTGATCAGCACAGGCGCTGGGCACCAGACCAGCCCTGGGAAAGCCCTCAAGCCCACAGACGCCTCAAGCTCAAGGAAGTACAGCTTAGCAAGAAGAAATGAGGAAAGGCATCAAATGTCATCTATCAAATCATCCTAAACTTTCCAGAAAGTGTTCTAAGAGAAACCCCTATGGAGTCTCAAACCTTGCCTCTGTCCTGCCCACTCTGCCTTCAGGCAGCAAACACGTGCTAAGGGGATTCTGAAGATAACAAAACCCTGACTCCTTTCCAGCAAGCACCTCCTACTGCTTCTGCCCCAGCTGGTCTGGTAGTACCAGTGAGGGAGAGAAGGTGGAGGGGATGAGGTGTCAGAGTGAACCCCCAGACACCTGCCAGAGCCCTGAACCTGCGTCAGAGTCTGTCTCCATCGAAAGGAAAGAAAGCAGTGTGCCACCACCAAATCACAGTAGCCAGAGTGGAAAATACAGCTCTGACACGGGCCGTTGGCTCTGGGGAAAATTCTACTGATGAACCATATTGAGACACACATTGTTTATCTTTGATGGTTGCCAAGCTTGGGTTTCTCTTTCTTCCCTCTTTTTCTATTTGGGTGGTGGCAGGTATTTTCATTTCATTGAAATGGAGGGGCGGCTGTTGCCTGTCCTTAGGCAGGTCACACTCAGAGGAAGAGGCTGAGGACGAGCAGCAGTGGAATTTTATGGGGCTCGGGTTTTCTTCTGGGACACTGAGAGGAAGGGGGGTGGGGAGGACCACACCATTATGACATCAGTTTGTGAGATATGATCGAAATACAACATTATATCAGTTTCAGGTGTAATGACACTTTTTAACCTTCTAAAAATTATTGAAGTCACACTGTTCACTTTTTTTTTTTTATCCTCACCTGGGGACTTTTATTTTTCTTTGCTTTTAGAGAGAGAGGAAGGGAGAGAAACATTGATGTGAGAGAGAAACATCAATTTGTTGTCTCCCCTTCATGCCCAAACCCAGAATTGAACCTGCAGCCCATTTATGTGCCCTAAATGGGGAATCGAACCCACAATCCTTCAGTTACAGGACGATGATCCAACTACTTAGCCATACCAGCCAGGGCCACATTGTTCATCTTGGTATGATGCTTTGGTTAAAGAAATGAACTGATTAGCAGAAGACCAAAATTCTAATTTCTAGTCTGTCACTCAGGCAAGTTCTTTAAAGGCCCTGGATTTCAATTTCCTTATCTATAAAATAAGAGGATTAACATGGAATTAAACTGGAAAATAAACTCTAAAATTCCTCCCAACTTTAATAACTCCAAGTTCTTAGAGTCGTCTTAACCCTATACACTGTTATCTGACTTTGAGCAGCCAGCTAACCTCTCTAAGCCTCAGTTTCTTCATCTGTAAAACCACAGTAAGAATTCTGGCTTTGTGTCTGTTAGGGTGGTTGGGGGGACCGAATGATACATGTGAGAGTACTTTGTAACCCTTGACATCTTGGACACATGGAAAGTATTTATATAATTTCTACTTACCAGGACAAGGGAAGAAGGTTTTGATTACCTGAAACTCCTGATGTTCCATGAAGTTAGCAACAGGCTTATAATAAATGAGGAGAGGGTCTTTCTTGGATTAAAAAAATAATTCTGATCACTGGGATCATTAGATACCATGGAATCTTTTCTAAAAGGCTTCAGGAAAAGAATAGACAAGGATTGGTCCCAGGTTGTTTAGTCACATCTTGTAAGCAAGAACCTAGACCAAATGACTCCTACTTAGCTTCCTGTGTTCGAATTTTTTTAAGCCTCCTGTGTAAGGGTCAGAGTGGGAAGACACATGGATGGCAGCCCTTTGGCTTTAAACGCGACCATTTCCTTTGTCTATGGGTTACTGGAATCTAGGGGTGGTTTCCTGAAAGATGCTCTTAGAGGGTTTGAGTGCATGGGCAATGTTTTCTGAAGTAATGGATTGGGAAAATGGTTGGAGTGGGTAGCAAATGAGGTTTAGAAGCAATATAGAGAAATAGTTTTGTAGTTTCCAAAAAAGGGAGTTCAGTGAGCAGATATGGCAGCTTTGAGAAAATTCTTGATCTCGTAAGAAGCTACACATATAGGGGTTTTTTTCCCCTCACCTGAGGACATTTTTTCATTGCTTTTATAGAGAGAAGAAGAGAGAGGGAGAGACACTTCGATGTGAGAGAGAAACATTGATTGGTTGCCTCCTGTACACAGCCCAACCGGGGATCAACAGAGGATAGAACGCATAACCTTTCGGTTTACAGGATGACACTCCAACCAACTGAGCCACACTGGCCAGGGCACACACAGTTCTTTTAAACATCTAAGTTTTGGGGTCAAATCTGCTTCAACCACTAATAACTGTATGACCTGGGGTGTTACTTGAGTCTTATTTAACTCTTCTGCAAAATAGAATTAATAATTGTATAAACTCTTGAGGTTGTAAAACTTAAAGTGAAGTAATATAAATAAAGTGCCTGGCACATGGTAAGAGATCAGAGTGGTAAAGGAAAGCCAATTAAGCCAGGGAGTACTTGGGTCTGGGCATGAGCAGGGGTTCATGCCCTCTAGCCGTGGGTCAGACCTTGTCAAGTCCGTAGCACATGGTAGGCACATAGTAGGCACACACTATATGGTAGAAGACAGCTGGCACCAGTTAGTCATAGAAGAGCTGCGAGGAGCCACATACCTCCCCACGTACACAAGCATACACTCACACAACAGATCATTGCTTAAGCTTGCCATCTCCAGATTGAGAAGATGAATAAGAGGTCTGCAGACCAGTGTGTTTTCCCAGCCATGCCACAGGAAGGAAGGAAGGTCTGCAGGGTCCCATGAACCCTGGGCAGAGGGGGATTTTAGAAGGAAGCTTTCTGAAAAACTCAGATCCCATGGCTGTAACATGATTGGATGAAAGGAAAGTGAGGCCTGACAGACCGTACCACATGGGACATGGGAAGAATAGAGCCCAGGGTAAAAATGTGGCTTAGTGGTTTTTGGCATGGTTAGCAAGCAGAAAGTCCTGGGCCCTACTCCTGCTGCTGGTTCTAGGAAAAGTCTCCAGGGCCTCTGTCCCTGAGTCAAGGAAAAGACCACAAAGGAGCTCACTCTTTCATGCCATTAGCTATTTTGTGGCCTTAAAGCATTTCGACCTATTGATAAGCCTCTTCGATCATCTGCAAGGGAGGAAAAAGAAGTGAGGAGTCTCCCCATTTCACAGAGACAGAAAACTGAGGCTCATTGAAGTTGGAAGACATCTTCATAATCACACAGAAAAAAGGACTAAAACTAAAATAGGTCTCCTTTTCCTGGGCCTAGGCCTCTACCATTTGAGAATCTTAAACTTATAAGGTAGCCAAAATGAATAAAATGTTCACACCAAGTTGGTCTGTGTCTCCTCTCTCTCCCTGGCATATGCAAAGCATTAGTCCAGACCCAATGACAAAACAGACACATACACACACACACAAATATATACCCAGAAAAAGATGCTTCACAGCTCTGGGTGGTACACACCAAGTACAGCCAAGTAGAGTTGTAAGAACTGGAAGATTTTTAAAAAGAGAGAAAGAAAACTTAGAGATACCAGACTGGTAAAGGAAAGCTCAAGGGAGAGCTGGCACTGAAGGGTTCCGTTGGATGGAAGGGGAGAGGGAGGGTGCAGTCATTTCAGGACCAGGAAGCCAAGTGGAAGCGAGGAGGCAGAAGAGAACAGGGCATCATCTTATAACAGGTGAGAGTCCTCATGTTGGCCAGAGAGCTCGTGGAGAAAATTTTGTGGGAAAGAAGGCTGCAAAGCCACTTATTTGGGAGTGTGAACGCCATGCTCGGATGGCTGGGCTCTGTTGAAGGCACTGGGCAACCTTTCAGGTTTCATGCACATGGGGGACTGGTGATGAAATGGTGCATTTGGAAGATGAGCCTGTGGCCTGGAGAAATCCAAAATGGCTTAAAGAATGCATTCTAGCCCTGGCTGGTGTGGCTCACTTGGTTGGAGCATTGTCCCATAAACTGAAAAGCTGGGGGTTCAATTCCCGGTCAGGATACATGGCTGGGTTGCAAGTTCAGTCTCCAGTTGGGGACCGTATGCAAGGTCCCTGGCAGTGCTGCATACAGGAGGCAACTGATTGATGTTTCTCTCCCTTTCTCTCTCCTTCCTTTCCCCTCTCTCTAAAATCAATGAGCATGTCCTTGGGTAAGGATTTAAAAAAAAAAAAAAAAAGATGTGTTCCATTTGCTGGCTGCCTGGGGCTGAAAGGAGCAACCACGTAAAGAAGTAAGTTTATTGTCCTTAGAATGGTAACAGTAGTAACTACCAGCAACAGCTGAATGTCCACTGGCCCTTAGCTCAGCTAGGGTGGGAAGACCGGGGGCAAGGGTGGAGTCAATATGAAGAACGTGACCCCCTTCACGCCATTTCTGAGGACCTAGATCTCTGTTGCACTGACTCCAGCAGGCTCACCCTCAATGTTCGTACCACTACAGCCTATATAGGAGCAAGCTCTGGCTCTATGTGGCCTCCCGCTGCAACCTAGCTCCTCCTCCTCACCTCCAGTTTACTCTAAAGCCCTTTAATTTTACATGAAATGAAACAGAAGCCTCTGCTGTAGTCATAGTGACCAGAAGCTCCTGTGTGCTACTCCTCACCTCATCTTCCATCATCAAGGGCCCTGCCTTATTGGTCCCCTGCAGCCCCACCACCACAGGAAGGACTCAGTGGGGATCTCAACTCTTCCTGCACTTGCACCACTCTTTGGATGTTCAAAGTCATTTCAGGAGGCTCAGAAGGGAAAGCGAAATCATAGTATCAACAGTCATAGCTGTTCTGATAGTAGTGGCTGTGAGTTGTAGTAATTGTAGCAGTTATGTAGCAGTCATAGTGTAAGAAAGAGATTTCCAGGTAATAGTCATTGAGCACTCACCACGGGCCAGGCGCTGCAATGTGCATTTAATCCCCTCTTCTGCTCACACCCAGGAGATGGGCATTAGTGCTTACTCCATCTTGCAGATATGAGAGGGGTTCCTTGGTGCAGGTATACACGGAGTTCTGGATTCCAGTGGCAGAGCTATGACAAAGGCCAGTTTGCCCATGACGCCTGCTAAGGATGTCCCATTCTCTCTCCTCTTCCATTCCCCAGTCCCAAGTCCCCATCCCTCTATCTTCAAAACACACAGCTGAATCTTGCAGCCCCCTTTGACCAAATACATGTTTGTACACTTCAGTGCAGGCAACCTTCAACTTACATACAGACGGTTTGTGGGTCACTTGTTTGGAACTTGGAACAACGTCGCCATAGAAATTCATTTTATAAATGCTGATTATTCCTACCTTACAATTTAACTGGGTTGTGCTGGAAATAGCCCCAAACTCAGATCAGATTCATGGGAGCTGGAGTCTACAAGATTTACAAAGAGGAGTTTCTTTCTCCTGTTGGACCTATGAGCTGCCTTAGGCAGAATTTGAAATAGACAAAGTTGTGTTGGATCACCACCTATCACACTCCATGCCTCTCCCTAGACCCCTCCCTGGGAGGCTTTTGTCTACCTTCCCCCCTGAGGAGACCTTCCCCCACTCCAGTGAAACCCCTGCCTTCTACCAGGCTGGACTCACTCTCCTTGCCACCTGTCTCAGCTCAGGACCAGCCCCCCACAGAACTCAGCCTCTGGGGTCAGCCCACCTCAGGAGCTGCTGCTGCTTCCCTAATGCTTCTTCAGCAGCTCTGAATCGGAGCTCCGTGGCTCACTGGAAGTTACTGGTTACTTCATCAAGGATTTCTCAGAAGCAGAATCCTGAGGGAAGGGTAAAAAAGAAGCAACAGATGCCCCTCACAGCTATAGAAAACAGGCATTTCTAAATTGGAGGGGGCCGATGTATCTTTTGTACCATCTATCCTCTGGGTCCTCAGTCCTCTTGCCCCGTGGGGTTTTCTCCCCTGGATCTGTGAATCTGCTACTTTGGAGCCTGCATGAGGTGAGTGTTCACCCACAATGGCTTCACCACGATGGTCAAATATCCTGTTTCCAGCACTGGTCATTCCTCCCTGCCTTCTTTTCTTTTCTTTGTAGGACACGACTGAGGGGCTGGGGGACTTCATTGCCTCAAAGTCGGTGGCAGCTGGCAGCCCCTGGGACTAAGGCAGCATTCTAACTGGCCTCATCGGGCTTTGCCACGGGAATCCAGCACCGCATAGTCACCTGCACCAACAGAACCTGTTACCTGAGACTCCTGTCATGAGCCAACCACGCTGAGAATGCTTCCTCCTGGGGACTGGCCTGCCTCGCAGACTTCAAAACGACATAGACATTTTACCACACAATATGCATAATTTCTTAAGAACATGAAGGCCCTTCTGAAAGAGATATGAAGCGATCTCTAAGGCTTTCCAGTAATATTCTTTCCTCCCAGAGACAGTCAATGTGAGAAATCCACTTCCGGAAGGTGATCACCTCCCTCCCACACCCCCGCCACCCCTCAGGCCTGTGCTCTTGAGGAAAAGGCAGCATCACGTCCTCCCATCAGGCAAAGGCCCTCTGATTTCCACTGCTCTCAGCAGGCCTGACTCACAACGAAACTGCAACCTCAAGAACATGAGGGGCCAGGATTGCAAGAAGGAAACACAGGTGAACACACGCAAACTGCCCGAGGAAAAGGTTTTGTTCCTCTTACAGAATGGCACTTCGCTGGGCAGAAGTTATGAACTGGAAGTAGCTGAAGAGGCCTGCGGTCATGATGACCTAGTGGATTTGGCAGAGAGGGAAAGTATGCATCAGAACCACACGTGCCAGCTAACTCCTGCCAAAGAGGACAGATGGGACAGAGCTGGGAGGAGAGTTAGGGGAATAACAAAAGCCTAGGATGATAGATTTGGAAAGTATCTTAGAAAAGCAACTCTGTCAAGGTTCCCGCTTATAGATGCAGAAAGGAAGGCTGAAGGATGGAGAGGAATGTGTTTGGGATCTCACAGTGGAAGGTTCAGGGCCGGTTAGTGTTCTCCTAGACACCTAAGCCAGAGCTCTTTCTACTGTGGCATTGACCTCCCTCATCCTCCTGCAACAACCTCAGAATATTGGGGTTGAGATCCTGTCGTGTTCCAAGTCTTCAGGTCCACATAGAGATATATCCAGCTCTATAGTAGCTGAGCATTACCAGGGAAAAGCATTAGCAATGCAGCTCAGATGTCCTGACAGCTCATTATGTGTCAGGCCCTCACTTAAGCACCTGCGGACATTCCATTCAGTCCCTACAGCAATGGCAGTGGTCAATAGCTCCAGCTGTAGCTATTGCAGCACAGGAGAGCTCGGAAAATTGCCCAAGGTCACACCAGTGCTGAGGGGCAGAGCTGGGCTGCAAATTTAGTCTGACCCCGGGACCCACACCCTTAACCTACACCCTTACTCTACTGCAAAGAACAGCCCCAAAGCAGAGTGCATCGTGTGCTTTGCAGTAGCTGAACTCTTGGGCCCAGGGGGTGAGGGCTGACAAAGTGGGGAAGAAGAGTGCCTTGCTATCAGAGACCTAATCTTTGCTGTCAGAGGTATATGAGGTCTGCCACCAAACAGAGGCTTCAGTGCAGAATTCTTAGCCACTATTTTGGAGAATCAATCAATCGACTCCTTGACACCGATTTATATCCAATCTCCTACTTGAGGTTTCTGACACTACTACCAAGAACAGTCCCAGATCACCCAAAAGCCAAGGCACAAATATATGCTCTTCGATTTTTTGAAAAAACAGTATTTTTTAAAGCATTGATATAATCACCAAAAGCAGCAGAAACTTGTTGGTCTTCCTTAAACTTATCTTACAGTTTAGTGATGTGTTATTTTGAACCACATTTAAACACTAAATCATCTTAGGACCTCAGGAGTTCTTAGCCCAGCTCCAGAAAAAAAGAGGTTCTGTTTCCACTCGTTCCCTGGGGAGTCTCCCACAGTCGAAAGGGCAACAAGGACCAAGGTTTAACCTGAGTATAAAATGCAGGACCCAGTTCCTAAAATAGTGCCCACCTTATCAGTGATTTCTAAATTAGCCAGATCAATAGCAGCCCCTGACTGCATATGCCACTCAATTTTGCATGAAGTGAGAAGAAAATAAAAAACAAATTGTATTAATTTGATTGGCTAAATCCTGGCCAGCTGGACTGGGAAACGTCTAATTTTATTTTGTAGGTTATTCTGAAAACTGAGAAAGTACAAGGTAACCAAAGAGAAAGCAGGGTTTTTTAACTTTGTCTCAGAACTGAAGGAGGGAGACAGAAATACAGAGAAGAATTAAAAGTGGAAGTGAAAAGCAGAACCCAAAATAAGCCTGCAGTAGAGTCCCTCCAATAGCCCTGTGCCGCCCGATCGCACACAGAGGCCGCAACCTGGTCCGCGGCCCGCGGGTCCTTGGAGAAGGGGGTTTACAGTAACAGGTAGAACACAGCACATCAGCCCCTAAAATCGCATGGTTTCTGACTTGAAACCACAAACACTGCGTGTGAGGAAGCACTTCAGCTTCCATGACATACGTGTTGCGCACAGGAGCTTCTGCGCTTAAAGGACCACACTGGCTATTTGGAAACTCTGAATAAAGAAGGCAGCAGTGAGGCAGCGGGTACCTCCCTTCTCCGTCCAGGCCAGGTGTCCTGTGGCTGTATCCCTCGCCCCTTCCTCTGAGGCCAAACTTGGATCGCCTTCCTCCTACTCATGTGCACCCAGAGATTTTTGTTAAACACTTAAGCCAGCAACCCTTAAAGGGTGGTCCGAGGACCCTTGAGAGGTCCTCCCTTTTCCAACTAAATATTTATGGATGTGAGGCTGGATTTTCTTTATGTACTTCAACCAAAACAACATATCACAACAGACTGAATGTAGAAGCAGACATAAAAATACAAGTTCTTCTATCAGAGCAGACATTTAAAGAGATTTGGAACAAACATCAGACGATGCCACTTTTCTTACTAAATGTGTTCTGACTTGGAAAATGTAGCTATTTCTCATAAAAATTATGTTATTTGTGTTAACATGTAATGGGTTTTTAGTATTATTATTTTAAATGTCATAAATAGGCATCTTTTTCATTTCTTACTTTCAGTTTCTAATATAACTATTGATAGATATAACTCACATTAAGTACAAGTTGTTGTACTTCAACAGTTGTTGTCTTCAACAACTTTTACGAATGTAAAGCGTTCTGAACCCTAATGACTTAGAGAATCTAGGACCACACTAGACGCAGTGGCACACACGCTCCCACTCCCTCCCTGGGAGAGTTTATGACTTAAGGCTGGCATGTAAATGACATAGTCACAGCAGAAGTGGCATGAATCCAGAATGTGGAAAGCACCTGGCTCTTCCCATGTAAGGCAGCTGTGTGTCTAAAGCACAGATTAAAAACACAAGGTATTCGGGCCCTGGCCAGTACCTCTGTTGATTAGAGCAGTATCCCAGTTACAGGTTCTATCCCCAGTCAGGGCACATACAAGAATCAACCAAGAATGCACCAAGAATGCATAAATAAGTGGAACAACAAATCGATGTGCTCTCTCTCTCTCTCTCTTTCTCTTTCTCTTTCTCTAAAATCAATTTTAAAAACACACACAAGAAGTGTGGCTGAGGATTTAGAGTCAGGGGTACATTTTGGAGATAAAGATCAGAACAGACAAGATAAAGTACTCAACTCCCTGCTCTCTTGAATAAGGTTTCTTGAAAGAGATGGTGCTTTAGGGGTAGTGTGGTGGGAGGCCATGCCAAACTATGTCTTTTAACACCACTGTGGTTATGTCTCAGAGACAAATGCAGTAGAAACTCTTTTCTGTCTGTGTAGAGTCTAAGGTTTGAAAGGGAAACTTACCCAGAAAGAGCAAGTGGTAACCATTGAAGGGGTAATGGGGTGGGGGATGTTGGGAATAATCACTCTGGCTACAAAGTGGAAAACAGTTTGAAAACAGTTTGGAGAGTGGATGTTAGAATATCAATTTGGCTTTATTTTGGAGCCCGGAAGAGATAAGATGGTAACTTGAGCCAGACAATTTTTGGTAATGATGGAAATTGAGAGAAGTAAGCAGATTAGAAAGATGTTTGTGAAGAAAAATCTGGAGGACGTGGAAATAGATTGCACATAAATTGGCAAGGAAGAAGGAGAAACCAACCAGTTACTTCTAGGCTTCTGGTTCGTATAATGGGTTAGATGGTAGTGCCATTTACTGATTAAGGAGGAGTGGATGAAGGTGAGACCAGAGAAAGACAATGAGTTTAGTCTCATATACAGAATCAACTGCATAAACCAGGGTGGGTCAAGAGCAATAAAAAAGTGAAGCCTGTTGTTCAACAATTATAAGAATTTCAAGACAGTGACAGCAGAGCAAGGGCAGGGCTTTTCCAAGTATGGGACCCTAAGTGACCACACAAGCCTCAGGACCACAAAGCCAGTCCTATTCCAACATGCTAGTTGTGAGGTGTTAGCCATCCAGAGAAGATTTGAGTAAATCCAGTCTCATGAGACTAACAGCACTGGCGCTGCAAGAATCCATTTGTGCCCCAGGCACAGGAACCCATTAGCTATTCTAGGTAGCCATGCCAACAGAGCAGAAACAGCCTTATCCTCTGGGTAACAAGGTCTCCAACTCCTGGTATCCTGGCTCCTGTAAGCCAAATGTCTCATATGACAAGTTACGATCACAGTGTGCCCTAAGGAAAATCCAAATTGCTTGATTCTCCTCATTGCACAAAGGGGAATTCCACGTTGGCTGTCCAGAGATCAGCCCTTCCGCTGTGGTTTACAGTGTCTGCCTTGTCTGCCACCACCGTCCTCAGAGGAGCACCCAGTCAGGTTTGCATGCACTTCGCTTGACTTGGCCAACAGGTCAGCCACAGCTCAGCTCCGTTCACCCACCAGGCCTTTATTATAAAGCACCCCAGGCACAAGACCAAAGTCAGCACGGATTCCTGTCCCCTTGGGCCCCCACCCGACCACACTTGGGGGTATAACGCCAGGCTCTGTGTGTTGGCCAGGCCTGTTGTGGCACAGCCACTGAGGAAGCCTCTGACCAAAAAAGTTGTTCAAGAGAATACTAGAAATTTCAAGCTGGGGAACTATTGTATGCACTAGATGTCCTGGATAAAAAGAAATGAAAGTCCCGCTATCAGCCTTGAAATAGTAACTCCTAATGAGTGAGCAGGAGCCAGTCCCCAAGAGGATTCTTCGTCAGGACTGTCATCCCATTGTCCCAGGAAGCCACCATCCCACCTTCTCTGCCTGCGAAGCTAACCCGCTTGTTCCCTCCCAAGCAGCCCTATTAGCAGGCAAACTGGCTGAACCCTGACTCCAGCAAGCTTTCCTTTTGAAGCTCCAGCTCAGCCCACAGGACTTTCCTCACTTTTGGGTCTGAGCTGCGGACCCGCTCAGGGCACAAGGCAACTGTACCAAGAAGGCTGTCATTTTGCTGACCATGAAAGCAGCAGATGGAAGATGACTTCTTATGAGACCTAGCACACTGTAAATAGGACCCTCCAAGATTGATTCTCTCTCTCTCCCTTTCTCCCTCTCTCTCTCTCTCTCTCTCTCTCACACACACACACACACACACTCCAGCAGTTCTTGTCTACCTAGACTCCTCTGCAGCTAAAGCAGTGAAACTCACTGAGTAGAACGTTCCAGAAAGAGTATTAGGATCTCCTGAGCTCATGTGTCTTTAGGTCTTTGGGCTTCACCCACACCCCCTTCTCCCTGACGTCCTGCAGCAATGAATGACCAGAGTAGGGAGGCAGGCAAAGCAGTTGGTGTGTGACCTGTGAAAGCTGTCCCAGCCTCGGACTACCTGCTCTGGACTTCTTGTTGGGTGAGATAAGAAAAATAATATCCCTTCCTTTTTTAAGCCATGCTCATCTGGTCAGATTTTCTTTCATTTGAAGCCAGCTACCAAAATTAGGGAATATTTTAGAGCAGGGGTGGAAGAAGAGAGGTCTTTTCCCCTGCCACAAACTTCCTCTTATTTTCCAGTGAGTCCCCACTGAAAAATTCATTTAAATTCAATTTAATAAGCATGTACTAGATACCCACTGTGCATCTGGACTTGAGGGAAATTTGGACTCTGACCATTCAACCTCAAGAGGCTACGATTTGCTGAGTGGCATATGTGTCATCTTGAAATCCTCAAGATCAAATGGTGCCCAGGCTGACACTCGTTCCATCCATAGGTCCTGCTCTCTCACTTCCTTCCCTACATGGACTCTTCCCTTCAGTCCTGCCCTTGAACTAAACCCAAACTCAGATATCCTAACATGCAGATTGTCAACATTTTTGGATCAGAAGTGACCTGTGAGTTTGGACTTTTTCTAATGGACCCTAAGGACTTCTCCAATAAAAAGATTATCTTCATAGCCTTGAGAAACAGGATGGATCCTATTTTTATTGTTCTCCTTGTTTTAGCAATATAAAAGAAGAGGGTCTTAACTTTTTCCAAAATGTTCATCCCTATTCTCTTGTATCAGCTTGACATCAATTCTATGAGATACGTACATAGCAAACATATTATTTCTACTTGTTAATTAAGATATTGCATCAAGAAATTTGTCTGTGGTTATCTCTGACAGATTAGATTCTGAAATTTTGAGGTAAGAGAGGACAATGACTTCAAATCAATGGGGACAGCATCAACTAACTATTCAACAAATGGTTTATGGATTAAAGAAAGATAAAAATGGTTTCTGCCCGCTTCCCTCCTCCCTGCCATCTTGTGTGTGAATGTACATGTGTGTATACATACACGTACATATATATCTCGAATCATAAGAAAGCAGAAGGGATGCTTCCCGCCTCCCTGAGTCCTTGTCTGTGCCCAGGCCAGCCTCCTTAGCCTTGCTTCCTCCAGCCCTAGCCAAGGTTCCCAGGGCACTATGCTATGCCCATCCTAATGTAGTCAAGAGGAAACTGTGTACCTGGCACCTACCATGGGCCAGACCCTGTGCTCAGCACAAGGTACACACAGGATAACAAAACAACATCCTGCATCAGGGGCCTCACAGCTGATTGGGGGAAACAAAGTATGGACATGGACGAAAGCGGTAGGGCTATAGGTTTAATCATGGAGGAACGCACAGAGCATGGTGGCAAACAAAGGTAACAGGGGTCCGTGCTGCCTGGGTCGAGGAAGAGAACCTCAGAGCCTTGCTCTGGTTCAGGTCCTCTACCCTAACTGCTGTGTTACATTAAGTCTGCCCTCGAAACACCCAGCTCAGAGAGGGGTCAGCTTTATGGTTAAAGCAGACCCGGACGAGGAAACCCAGAAGCCAAGACAAAGGAGAAGGGTAGAAAGGATGCAAGACACAGCTCCTGGCTCCTCTTGGCTTCCTGGAGATAAAAGGCATTCCTCCTAAGCCCAGTGTAAATCTGGCAGGAAAAGCAATTCCTATGTTAGCACCACTCCTGTTTCCAAAAGGCTCTTTCACCCTTCATGACTCTTAGGTTTCCATATTAACACTCCCCAAAGGGCTGGAAGGAAAGGTTACAGTCCCCTGATTCTGACTCACAAGGGACATTTATAGGATGGGCTATACCCTCCCATTCCTCCCTCCTACTCATTCCATCCCTGGTCCCAGTGTGTCCACCACACCTGCCCTGAAACACCAATCTTCTGTGATGGGGCTCAGAACCCAGTGCCATCCAAGGTGTCCCAGGGCTGATGTGGGGGGCAAGGAAATAACAGAAAGCGAGAGATGTCCTATATCTGGGTCCTCTTGTTAATTCCCGAAGCCCCAGCCCATGGGAAGCCCATGGCCATGCTATTGCCCCCATGGGACAGACGGAAAACAGACACAGAGAGGTCAAGGGATGTGTCCTGAGTGTAAAGAATGACAGAACCAGGACAGAGCCCACATCTGCTGGCCCCAGTCTCAGGTCAGTGTTCTCCCCATCACTGCCTTCGCTGGTGGGAGAAGCCCCTGTGGAAGGGGGAGGTCAGAGCACAAAAGACCCCCAGAGACTTTCCAGAGTCTGAAGAAGTGATGCCACTGCCCCATCTTTCCTAACTAGAGGTAGAGCAATGTGCCTCATCACATCTGACTGCTCTGCATTCCCCCCCAACACACACATTCACACACATTCACATGTCCAAGTCCAAGATGAGATAAGAAAGGTTTCTTTGGGAAGAGAGGGAAGAAACAGGTAAGAGGAAAGAAAGGGCCCTGCAAACCAGCCTTCACTGGATCCTGGCTTATTTTTGGTGTTATTTCTACTTCTTCCTCCCCGTATTTCAAGCTTACATCTCCTGCCATAGAAACTTACAATTAAAAGAAACCCAAAGGCCTCTAATCTAATCCTTTCATTCCACACATTGGGAAAAGAGAGTAGAGCAGAGTCAGGGGCATGGATGGTACCAGTGTCAGGCCAGCCTGGGTGCAAACTTTGGCTCCCTTGCTTAGCACTCAAGTAACTTAGTGCTGGTTACTTAACATCTCTGGCCTCAACCTACTCACTAGAAAATAGAGATAATAAGCATCGTGGTGACTGGCAGTTACCAAACTTGTGATATGAATGGAGTATTCTTACTAACTTCCCTCAAGTACCAGGACAGCCGAGGAGGTAGAGATGTGATCCTGAGTGTCTCAAAGAACCCAGAGCCAGAGGAAAAGCCCGGAACACATTCCACTCCCCTGCCCGCCCTGTGGGAAGCCGGCATCTTCAAGGGGCAGCCTTGGAACAGAAAATGAGAGAACCAGAAGGAAACTTTCAGGATACTTAGCTCCCCCTCATGTTTTCGCTTGGGGAATCTAAGGCCCAGAGAGTTGAGGTGACTTCCTAATTCAGTAAGGAGAAGCCCTGAGTATTCAACCCAGGTTAGAAAAGGGATCCAATTATTTCTCAACCCCGGTATACTCTGGAATGGCCAATTTGTCCACGTCACTGTGACCTAGAAACACGTGAAGGGAACCCACAACTGTAGGCTTCTGCGCACAGAACAGCTGTCCATCCCAGGAAATCAACTTTTTTTTATTAAGAGAAGCTGAAAAATTATTTTAAAAGGGGTAGCTAATTCTAAAAATAGCTGTAATGCAGAAGTTCTTCAATCATCCTTTTTGCTTACAATGCAAAAAAGTAGTACTTAAAGAAGTTCATCGAATGCAAAGTTCGAGTGGTCTACGGAAGGGAGGAGCTATAGTCAGAAGAAACCTTGCCAGGAAATCTGTGGGTTTTTTTTTTTTGTTTTTTTTATGAATGGAGATAATATAAAAGGGGACACAGTAGGTGAAGGTCTACACATCAGGGCCTTGCTCTCGCAAAACCAAACCACAAGGCCAGCTCTCAGAAGGCAGAGCGCCACCATGCCCCACTCAGCACTGCTCTGTTGCCTGGTCTTACTGGCCGGGGTGGGGGCCAGCCGAGACCCGGACAGACCATTGGAGAACAATTGCAGCGACTTTCCAGCCAACCTGCCCAACATGCTTCGAGAGCTCCGAGCTGCCTTCAGCAGGGTGAAGACGTTCTTCGTGAGTATGATGCTTCCTGTCCTTCCTCCCTGAGACCACCTGAGCTAGGCATCCTGCTAGAGCTCCAAGAACCCTCCTTCTTGTTTCCCTCTGCCCCCAGCACCCATTGCCCCCAAAGTTAAATTCTTCAGAGACTCCTCCAGTCAAGCTATGGGCTCCCTGAGTTAAGCTAAGCCCAGATGATGTGCCAAATATGCAGGTTAAAAGCTGTCTACATGGGAAAAGTCACTCCCCTGTGCTCAGAAACTTTTTACAAGATTCTGCTGCAGCTCAATGCTTCATTGGCTGGGAGAAATCAGAAGGGGGTGACTGAAGGGTGAAGATGCTCCCCACACCCTTTGGCAGGGAAACATAAATCGCCTCTGCTGAGAGTGGCCCAGAACCTGAAAGACTGATGGTTGGGGTAGTGTCGTGCAGAGGGGAGATCCTGCATGAGGAGCTGCCTCCCATTCCCAGGGAGCCTTCAGAGCTGCAGCGGGGTGTGGGCAGGATGAGGGTAGGGGACAGGGAGAAAGGAGAGTGCCCTGGAAGGCTGACATGGGTGGTCTCTTCAAACCTGGCACGTCTCTGCAGGAAGAGGACCGGGACTGAGTCAAGCTTCTGCCTTGGCTTCAAAATTGGGCAGAATACTTTAAATAACTGGATCCTGAGGGGGAGGACCTGATTTAACTAAGGGTTCCAGCACTATAGAATGCCTCGTTTTAAACACTGTCCAGTTTTGGGCCAGGGCTGCATTGATTAAATATCAAAACCTCTGTAAATAAAGGACATTTGTTTCAGGTATTTCCCCAAATCTCAGGTTTATTCTCATTTTGTTCTTCTTGCAGCAAATGAATGACAAGCTGGACAGCATACTGTTGAACGGGTCCTTGCTGGAAGACTTTAAGGTGAGAGCGGGGGTGTGAGTGTGACCCCTGACTAAGAGAAGGGAGGCTCCACTTCACGCCTGCAGAGAGCTGGGTCTGCTTTCTTCACTTGAAAAGGAGAAGTGGGAAGATCTTAACTCAGCACATAGCCAACCAGGGGGTTACAAAAGGCTCAGTCCCAGAGCAGTTGGTAAAGAGAGGTCCGTGGGGACAAAGCCATCCTCTCCGGCTAGTGGCAGCAGCCCTTTCTCCCATTCACCGCTGCCCTTCACAACCCTGTGCTTCTGCCCTTAGGGTTACCTGGGTTGCCAAGCCTTGTCAGAGATGATCCAGTTTTACCTGGACGAGGTGATGCCCGAGGCTGAGAAACAGGACCCAGGCATCAAGGAGCACGTGAACTCCCTCGGCGAAAAGCTGAAGACCCTCAGGCTGAGGCTGCGTCGCTGTGTGAGTAGCAGGCCAGCTCTCTCCCGTTCGGCTTTTCAGAAACACCGAACACGGCCTCATCCCCTACCGCCACTCACGCCCAGGCGCCGGGGTGGCAGGAGCCTGCTCATTTCTCTCTGAGCAGGGGTGGGGTGGCTGCTAGGCATTTACATGTGAAGATTTGCAAACAGCTTTCCTGTTATTTGTGAGTCATTTGTGGGTTATTAACTACTCCCCTGTCTCTGTATGAAAAGGGCCCGGAGCTTTCGTCAGGGCTCCCTTGTCCCTTGAGACCTAAGCCCTGGCCCCAGAACAGGGAGCCAGGAGGTGAGGATCCCGGGATGGAAACTCCATTTCCTTCTTATTCTGAACATTTTGAAAGCAGAGCTCTAAGTGGGGCCCTACTGACTGACAGGATTTTCCCTGTATTTTAGAAGGGCCCTGAGGTTAGTGTCTGTGAACAGTTCCCCGGGATAATCCGTTTCTGCAACAGAGAAGGTGCCCTCATCAGTGGTTTGCTTGGTTCTCTTGCTGATAATGGGAAATCAGTAGATTTGGATCTCTGTTTGTAGGATGGGGCTATGTAAAGTGTTCCGTCCCCACAGCTCAGACTGTGTCTCTGTTTCTCAGGGACTAAGAAATGGTCCTCAGTGTCTGACTGAGGGGAGGGACAGGACAGAGAAGCAGCAAAGGACAGGAAGGCTGGCTCAGCATCTAGGCACCGCTGTGTACTGCAAGGGAGGGACCTCCAAGACCTGGGCTTTCAACAAGCCTCGCACACATTTCAGAGTGGCCCCTGGGCTATGTTTCTTCTCTGTCTGGGGAGGAAGAATGAGAGGTAGGGTCAGGTGGGGGAAGGCATTCAGGATGAGTCTGGCCCCTACCTCTTGCCACCAACTGGTCCCCCAAGTGCTATGGACTCAGGAACTGGGAGCCAGTGTCTTTAACACTTTCTCTTTTCTTCCACAGCATCGCTTTCTGCCCTGTGAAAACCAGAGCAAAGCAGTGCAGCAGGTGAAGAGCACCTTTAGTAAGGTGAGCTAGCATGGCTGCAGGGAGGGTTTGGGGAACACAACCTCTGACCACTCCCCAAGGGCCAGAGGTTGGCAGGTGCTAAGCAGTCCCCATCCTTCACTGGGAGGGACTGTGGGAACCCGACAGATGGTGTGACCTCCTCAGCCAGTGAGGATCTGCCGCCTCAGTTATATTTGTTTTCTGTGAAGTCTCTTTGGGGGTTTCTAAATGACTGCTCCCCGCCTTTGCAAGCCTGTGGGTTGAGCAAACCAGCCAGCCTGTGAACAGTAATCTGGGTGCTCAGGAGAGTGACAAAGGAAAAAGAAAGTAGCTTTTTGGGAATCCAGGCTGAAGCCACACGTGCAGGAAGCCGACACGTGAATAGGCACACACAAACACGCCCAGGAGTTCAGCCTAGACTCCCCAAAACTCAGAGAGAGCAGGAAGCAGGGTCCTCACTCATCTAGAGTTGGTCCACACTCACTTTCCATCTGCCTCTCACACCTCCCAAGGTGCTTGAAAATGTCAACTCTCAAACCAGATGGGGTTTCACACTTCCAACTGTTTGCAAACATTTAAATCCCATTTCCCAGAAGCCATATGGCCTGTGTCCTCTTTGGGGTCTGGGGACAGGCCCTGGGCAGGGTTCCAACATCAGGAGACATGAATCCCCTGACATAGGCCGGAACAGCAGGGCAAGTCCTACTCAATCTGTTGGTGGAAGAGAATAAGCCTAAAAGAGGCTCTCTTCACTGTCCTGCTTTCAAAGTGGTTCCTCTAATGTTTTTTCATCAAATCCTGAATAAGCATCATGTGAGCACATGACCTTTAAAACTGTCGAAAAGGCACTGTTTTGAAGACTGTGCTTTGCCGGTTGGATGTCCTTCTTGCCACCCACGCTAGCCATGCCCTGCGCCCATGCACAGCCTTTCTCAGGGCAGCTGGGTATATCCTCAGGTTCTCTGGGTCCATCCTTCACCCCCCAGCCCGAGGGATCATGTGCAGCTTCTGGGCCCCCGGGTCGTGGCATCCAAGGGAGAGGCCAACTTACTTAGTCGCTCAGATTGGGTTTTCACTAAACATTCCTCATCTCCCCACACAGCTCCAACAGACAGGGGTCTACAAAGCCATGAGTGAGTTTGACATCTTCATCAACTACATAGAAGCCTACATGACAATGAAGATGAAGAAATGAAACATCCTAAGGAACAAGACATCCAGGATGACGACTCCACTAGGCTCTAGGACATAAATTAATGATCTTCAGAATCGGATCCAGGGTTCCAGGAGAGATGGACTAGCTCCTTGAAGAATCCCATAGTACCTCTCTCCTAGAATATAGTACCTCTCTCCTAGAATATTTATTACCTCTGATACCTCAACTCCCATTTCTATTTATTTACTGAGCTTCTCTGTGAACTATTTAGAAAGAAGCCCAATATTATCATTTTTTTCAGTATTTATTATTTTCACCTTTGTTTAAGCTGTTTCCATAGGGTCACGCCCTATGGTATTTGAGTGTTTTAAGAGAAATTGTAAGTTATATATTGAAAAAATGTTTCTCGGAGAGCCAGCTGAAGCTTCCATTCCGAGCCCGACCACACTTTATGGCTGTTGAGCTGTTTTCCCTGACCTCCCTCTAATTTCTTTTGTCTCTGGGCCTGGGGCTCCCAGAGTGTTCCAAAGACCTCACCCTCCTAGGGAGAGAGACCAGGGAGCCCCTTCGATGATGACTGTCCCAGTGGCTCAGCGGATTCCTCTGACCTCATTCCCCACTTCGTTCTTGAAAGCTGTGGTCAGCTTGTTATTTATAACAACCTAAAATTGGTTCTAATAGAACTCAGTTTTAACTAGAAGCAGTTCAATTCCTCTGGGAATGTTACATTGTTTGTCTGTCTTTGTAGCAGATTTTAATTTTGAATAAATAAATGGGTTTTATTAAAATCATGTTATGGTGTCACTGATATCTGTCTGACTAAAATTATTCCCTCAAAGTATCCAAAATAGAAGAGAATAGATGAATGAATTCTGTGTCCCAGAGTGAGATGCCAGCCACCCTCTCCCAGAAAGAGGGAAAGGCTCCAAATCCAAGCAGCGGGGGAAAGATACCCTCCCTTCAATAGCCAATGTCGAAGGCCATCTAAATTTTCCCATAAATTGAATCCTTTAAGGAATTACCCTTAAATTTTCAAGGAGCATGCTGATTTTCAAGGCTAAGGGTAAACTGAAAGAACAGGCAGAGGAAGTTGTTTAATGCTCTTTGCCTCTTCAAGCACCAAATTTCCAGGGGTGAACACTCAGTTGCCAGGGTTATTGTAAGGACTGAGATGGAGCTCCAGCACTAGGAGATGGTCCCCGTGCACACAGCTGGCTCTGACTGGTCTTCACAACTAAAAATGCCCACCGAATCCTCCCTGAGCTGAGGCAACAGGCTGGGTCAGAGTAGAATATGAACAAATTAGCCCACTCTGCAGGGTACCCAAGGATTCAAGCTTGAGCCATCAGACAAAGGCAAGATTGGCTCCTGACTGCCAATCTGCTGGGAGGAGCCTGATGGCTGGGAACACCCTACTCAAAGCCCAGTGGCTTGGAGGAGCAAAGGGAAAAGAATGGGCTAAGTAAACACTGATCCTCTCACGCTCTGCCTGCCGGGGCAGCCCTGGTTGCGGGCTGGGGTGGGGGTGGTGGCGGGGGGTGCGGGGGGGTGCGGTAAAAGCCAGCTGGCTGTGGTCAGTTTTTCAGTAAGACCTGACTCACTTCGGTTAAAGTAACCATAGGAAGGAAGTGGGGAGCATCAAAGTCAAAATTCTGAAAGGTTAGGTTTAAGAATGGAAGCCAGCAGAAGAGGAGAGAGGGAGTGGTGTTTGTTGTCTTCACTAAGGCTCATCCATACTGAAATGGAGAAGAATATTGGAGGCCCTCAGCAAGGAAGGTTTAGGCATGTAGGTCAGCCTTCCAGGCAGTGCACGCTAACTCAAGTTCAAGGTTGACACCCTCACGTGAGGGAAGTGGGCATCTGAAGCCAAAAGACAGAAACTCACCTGGGGAAGCCACACAGCTGAACACGTGTTGCCAACAATTACAATTTATGGAACTCACTTTGAGCTAGTCAGTACTAGGCATATACCAGGTCCAGTAGAAGTAATGCCTGCTTGAGTGTTGTTGGTAGGGTAATAATATGGGTGTAATAATTTATAGTTTTAATTTGAACATTTCACCTACAATGTCATATGGTGTGCTTGAGTGTGATATTGTTATGCTACAGAATTACATGCTTATGATTTTGTAATAAAAAAGGGCAGTATTTGTGCCAGACACTATATATCAGGCACACTATATGGTATTTTGTTGCTATTTTCTGTAAGAGGAAACTGACTCAGAAATGTTGATATGGCTTGACCACAGGGGTAATGGAGAGAATGGAGAACAGGGCATAGCATAAAACACCTTTCCCTGTGTATTAATTAGTTATCGCTTCCCCCCAAATGTAGCAGCTTGACACAACAAACATTTATTATTTCACAATTTCTGTAGGTCAGGAACCTGGGAGTAACAACCAGGGGTTCTGGCTCAGGCTCCCTGAGTTTGCAGTCAAAATGGCAGCCAGGGCTGCCATCACTGGGGCTGGACAAGTCACAGGCAAGGAGGCGCACTCACGTGGCTATTGACAGGAGGCCTCAGCCCCTCACTGGCTATTGGCTGGTAGCCTGGGCTCCTGCCTACATGGGCCTCTCCACAGGGCTACCTGCACGTCTCCACAGCATGGCAGCTGTCTTCCCCAGGGTCCGTGACCTGAGAGACAGACTGCAAGGAGATAAATCATAGCATCTTTTAGACCTAATCACAGAAATCTCACACCATCGCATCTCCTACATTCTATTTGTTAGAAGTGAATTGGTAAGTATAGCCCCTATTCAAGGGGGAAAAACTTAGATCCCACATTTTGAAAGGAAGAATATCAAAGAACCTGTAGACATATTTTTATTTTCCTTTTTAAGTAAAAACGACCTTTATTACAGATAGATAACCATTCAAATAAGCTGCTACAGACAATAAGGAATTCAGGGTGTGTAGCTGTTTAAAATCCAGTTCTATAGAGACACTGCCATTTAGAGAATGACTAGTGAATTAATATGTACCTAACATAGTAGTTGTACCACCTGAAACTGCTTCCACTATCTGTACTTAAATACTACATTCCTGACAAATTTTTTTTTAAAACAACGCCTTAAGTGATTTACTGGAGTGGTGAGAGACCCAAATCCTGCCCTGCTACATAGTTAAGATAACCACTAATTATTTCGCAACCCTCTATATCCTCTCCCTTTGAAATCTAGGCAGGCTCAAGGACTGTCAGAAGAACTAACAGTGTTCAGACCCCTTGAGTTTGCAGCTTCCATTTCCTGTGTCCTTGGGTCACTTTCTCTGTAACCCAGCTACCATCATGTTATGATGCTCTAAGAGCCTCTGGAGAAGACTGTAGAGAGGACTTGAGGCTGCCAGCCAACAGCCAGTACTAACATAAAGAGGCTCCTTCTGTCCCGGTAGAGGCTGCATGAAATAGAGCTGAGCTACCTGCACCATGTGCTCCCAAACTGCAGATTCAAGGGTAAGATAAATGATGACTGGAACACACCTCAAACTTTAATTCAAGGTATTCTCAGATTTAAATTTCAAGGAGCAGTAAAAGAAGCAATAATTTTATATTTTGAGCATTTACTATGTGACTAAATGTTTTACACATCCTTATTCCCTACAACAGCCTTATTGGGATTATTATTTCCTCTATTGTATTGGTGAGGCAATTATAGACATTGCCCGAGATCATGTAATAGGAGGGTAATATTCATAACCAGGTCTAATCCAAGGCACATGCTTAGCAGGAAAATGGGAATGAAAGAAATTCCAAGCTAATGCTGGGGACTCCGATCCTCACAAATGCAGTAGAAATTAGAAACTGTGTCAATTAAAAGGTATGTCCTGCGAGTGCCCCAATAATTGCTTAGCATAGCTTTCAAAATTAAAAACGCTAATACTTTTTGAAGTATAGTATTCAGAAAATATTTTCTGAATATTTACAACTTTATGGTGTGTAGACACATTTTTAAATGACTGCACACTTCTAAGAATTTAGGAGAAATAGCCCTGTCCTAGGTCAGGGGAAGTGGAAGAACAGGTAAGCTTCAGGGAGCGGGAGGAGCCGTCATCGCAGACACGGCCCTTCTTCAGTTGTCTCTCATTGGCTCAGTCCAGTGATGTTTGCTTGTCCTGAGCCTCAGTTTCTCATCTGGAAAACTAGCAAAACTTCTTTTCCAGCTGTTATGGACTGAATGTTTATGTGCCCTCAAAAGTTGTGTGTATAAGCCCCAGCCCCTAATATGATGGTATGTGGAGGTGGAGCCTTTGAGAGGTAATTAGCTTTTCATGAGGCCATGAGGGTGGGACCCAATGGTGAGATTATTGTCTGTATAAGGAGAGACATCAGAGAGCTCTTCTGTCTCTCTATTTCTCTCCCACACGCACATGATACAGAAGTCTTCTGAGCACACAGCAAGATGGTGACACCTACAAGCCAAAAGAAGAAGCCTTGGAATGAAACCTGCCTTACCAGCTCCTTGATCTTGGACTTTCAACCTCTAGAACTGTGAGAAAATAAATTTCTCTTATTTAAGTGGCCCAGTCTATAGTATTTTGTAATGGAAGCCTGAGCTGACTAATATACCAGGTTTGATATAAGGGTTAAGTGGAATGTCAGTTATGAAGGTATGCACGTATTTTGGATAGAAAGTATAGAGATGAAATTTAAACGGGGATTTTTTTTTTCTTTTTTTGCAACAAGCCTTTATTCTCTGAGAACAATCACCTTGTTTCTGTCCATCTCTGCCCTCATACCAGAGTTTGGACAACAGTGGAAAATAAGAATCTCGGTCGGCGGGTGGCCCCAGCTGCAGAGGTGAGATGGGCGGGAGCAGTACGAGAAGTTTCCAGGATCTGTGATGACAGTTGGGTGACCCTATGTAGCCACTGACAGAAATTAGACAGGTAAAAACCTCCACCTTGTGAGCAAGGCACAGTCTGGAAGGAAGGGGGTGAGATCAGAAATGACAAGAAAGAGGGAAGAGAAGCACGACTTGCTGGCAGAAGCTGCCCTTTCGATGGCACATTTCCCTGAAACTCTTGTCTGAGTGGATTTGTTGGTGGAGAACAGGGACCAGCTTTAGGCCTGGGGCGGCCTAGGGAAAAGCCGAAATTACACTCCAAGGAAAAAGGAGCTGGATCATAAGACTGTGTACACAGAGTTAAAAATAGCAAGAAGCCCCCTGAACTTCAAAAAGCTGCAGAACTGGCTACAGAGTGAACCAGTCAACTCTATATCTCTGAGTGATTAACAGGTCACAGTGACAAGTGTCCCATTTTTCAGTACTCATTTTACGCACTAAGTCACTTGATGACTTTGGAAATTTTCCTTACCTTGTAAGGGCCTCAATAATAAAAGAAGGAAGTAGATCTGGATTAATGGTTTCCAATTGGGGTCACTAAGATTGATGAGGATTCTTGAAGGCACTCATGGCGACAAGAGTATTGTCTTTGAATAGGTTCCAAAATTTGAAAGAGCCTAACGAAATTGTACATTTTCTACCCCCACCTCCAGCCAGTCTGCACAGGCCTATTGAAAAGCACACTCGCGTGCGCTTGGCTGCAGTGAAGACCGCTTGGCATGGAAAGAGAGGCAGCCCCGTGGGTCAGAGGTGATATTCGATAGTCATCTATTGTATAACTTATTAACAAAATCAAAAATGGAATTATTTCCTTAAAGAAATCAATCAGCCAAAATATTTCAAAACAGACCCTCTGGAGAAAATTAATAGCAGCAGTCTTTTGTAGTCAACAGTTTCAAAACCACTGTTTTACATGACGGTGACTCCCTTCAAGCCCATAGTCCCTAACTGCAGCACCTGATTCTTTAGTCACCCAGGCCCCTTCCCACTTGAACCCTCCTCTGGGACCCATTCTTCTGTCTGCGTAGTCCGCACTGACCTTGAAACATCACCTACCTCAGTCTTCTTTGTACTGTGGAGAAAATAATCATTCCTTCAAGGTGTTGTTATTGTAAAAAATGAAAGCAGGGCTACCTGCAAGGCATGGTTTAACACTTAGCTTTTTAAAAGCAGCTCTTCCTCTGAGACATTTGGAAAAATGCTCATGTGAAGCCAGATAGTAAGATCAGTGCTAAAACCTGCCTGGAGTTGGTCTCAGAAATATCTGGCTTGGTGAAGGGAAAAAAAAAGTTTATATATATATAAACAGCCAGTAGAGCTGCAGAAGCCTAGTGAACCGCTTAACATAACTGTCTAATTGCATTCAGGACAAAAACAGTTATTACATACCATTAAATATAGGTTAGATTAACTATGTAGAAAGTTCTTATTGGTTACAACTCTGGGCTTTGTTCATATATGCTCATTATTCATTATTGTTGCTTATCTACTACAGACCACTATTCAAGAAAAACATATCTATCTTCCAAAGTCAAGAAGCCATTGCATAAAAATGTTCATGTAATATACAACTCAGAACCTCATTCCTATTCAAAGAAGTCCCCTTAGAAGAGGGGAATATCATTTCCCCAGTTGAATCCTATGATGCCCATTTCGCCAGAGTTGAATTAGAAACTATGGCTAGTGTGCAGCATAAGTAACTAAGCTAAGATCCTTACAGAATAATCTCTACATTCATACCTGACAAGGATGAGACTCAAATCAAAACAGGAGTAGACTGGTTTCTTCCTGGCCTTTGCCCCAAATCTGGTTTTTCTGAGATGCACATTTATTCACCCAGAACCTATTAAGCTCTAGGTACTATGTTGGTGCCAGGAAAAGCAGTGAATAAATGGACATGGCAGTTGTTTTCATGAATTTGATTGTTAGGAGCAGAAAAAGACATTACAAAGTTGACTACACAATTTTACTGTAATTATGATAATTACTAAATGAGAAGTGGGAGCTTTTAGCAGAGAAACTAACCTAGAAGCGGGGTTAGAAGAAGGCTTTTGTGAGAAGGTGGCAGTCAGCTGGATATGAAAAATGAGGGGAGTTGACCAAATAAAAGAGAGGTGACAAAGCCCTTAGGCAGGGAGAGCTACATTTTAAAGACCCCCTAGAACTTCGAAGACTGGGGCAAGGGGTGTATCTCTTAGACAAGAGTTTGTACTGATCTCTGCGTAGTAGACCCTGGGCCCTCTTCAGGGCTCTCTCGTTTCTCATCTCCTCTGATATTCTGAGGCCCTGAAAAAGGAAGGATTTCAAACTGTTTAAGGAACTCAAAGTGAAAGAGGGACAGTATGTGTGAGAGAGAGAGACTTCCGATGAGCTGGAAGAAATGAACTGGGGGCAAAAGTTTTTAGACTTTAACCTAAGAGCAAAGGGAAGCCATCGGAGGTTACTAAGTAGAGAGGAGAATATATATTCAGAATGAGACCCTTAAGGGGCCATTTGTTTCCAGTCCAGACAAGAGGATATCGTAGTCTGGACCAAGGTGATAACAAATAGGAATTAAGAGAAGTGCCAGTGTTTAAATATTCAGCAACTACTTAACTGAGAATAGTAACAGCAGGTAGGAGCCAGAATAAATCTCAGATTTCTAGCCTGAACAACTGGGTAGAGAAAAAGCAGGTTTGAAGGGGAAGATAATACATTCTACAGTGGCCTTGCTAAGTTGGAGGTGCCTCTGAGACTCTGAGTGAATATATCCAGAGTGGTCAGCTGGACATAGAGATGTAGTCTGGAGTATAACTGGGTGTCATTGCTGTAGAGATGGTAAGTGAAGTCATGGGAGTGGAGAAAAATCACCAAGGGAAAGAATCTAGAGTAAGAAGAGAAGAGAGCCCCGAACCGAGCCCTGGAGAACCCAGATATTTGTAAGTCAGAGCAGGAGATGCTGACAAAAGAACTTGCAAAGAGAAGATTGAGCACTAAAAAGACACTTGAGGACAGAGTTGCATGCCTGAGGGCAAGAAAGGAAACTATTTCAAGAAAGAGAGGACGGTCAGTTGCTTCCAGTGCTGTCGGGAGGTCGAGTAAGGTCAAGACAAAAGACCTCCTACCAGATATAGCAAGTGGGGGCACTGGTGACTTTATCAAGAAGAGTTCAGGGAGTGGCAGGGGGTGGGAGATAGTGTCAGGAGACTGCACTGAATTGAGGTAAACAAACAAAAAAATAACCGTGGGATGACAAGTATGAATGACTCTTTCAAGACATTCGGCCAATAAAGGAGGAAGAGTTGAAGATCAAGGAGTGAACTGGGAAAAATGATGAAGATAGTTTCCTTAGAAAGATGGAAGGGGTACCATACAGGTAGAAGAAAGAACAATCTTTGAAAGGAGGAGAAACACCTTCATTGAATAATAACAAGAAGGAAGTAGGGACAGTGGGTACAGAAGCAGGGTGGTTTGAAGATTCGTTGGCAGGAAGTTGAGGTTGTTTCCATCAGATGGTTTCCACTTTCTCTGAAAAGAATGAATAAAAAGGAGAGAATTCAGGGAGATTTGAGGAGAGGAAAAATGATTTGCAGTGATGTTGACAGATATGTAGACAGCAAACAACTCTAGAGAAGCATAGTAGATTTCCAGGCAACGTTGAGCCCGGTTGAGGTAGATGATCATGAATTGGTCTACCAGACTGTTATCATTTTTCTCAGAACTCTCGTGGCATCCTGGAGTGAACACAACAGAAAGCAGAACTGTTTTGCCCCATGAATGTACAATAACAAAAGGACAGGAGAGAGAGAACGTGGAAAATGTAGGAAAGATCCTGATTGGAAATATGGACTCAGGAGTCAAAGTTGAATAACGAGGAGAGTGAAGAGAGGAGAGAGCTGATAGAAAGTGATAATGCAGACTGGGGTTCCGATGAGTTCAAGAAACAGTTGTAGGGGAGGGGGTATAAGGGGATTAAATGTTAATTTAAAAAATAATAATAAAGATTTTTTTAAAAAAAGAAGCAGTTGTGATAGTAGAATCTGAAACAGGAAGGAGAGGAGGCAGCGGTCAGAGAGTGGAAAGGCTGAATGAAGAGATTTTGAAAGTGGGTAGTTCTGAGGAAGGACAAAGTCCATGTTATGACCACTAGAGTAGATACCTGAATAAAGGCAGAGGAAAAGGTCACTGGAAATCTGGAGGTCACGGAATCGAAAAGCCACATTTTGGACAAATCATTCATAAGGGCACTGAAGTCCATCAGGCTCATGGCAGTAGGAGTGAGGTCAGTAGAAGGCACTGGAAGGAAGAGTATAAGATAGGTACTCAAATCATTTATGAATGAAAGAGAGGTGTAGCAGATGTCTCAGCATCCTGGAGCTTCTGGTGGATTCTAATAAGAGTTCTCAGAGTTTCATACACTGAGGAAATAAACATGTTTTTAAGATTTTTTAATATATTGATCTCAGAGGGAGAAAGAGGAAGAGAGAAAGAGAGAGAGAAACATTGATTTGTCGCTCCACTTATTTATGTATTCATCAATTGATTCTTGAATGTGCCCTGACTGGGGATGTAACCCACAACCTTGGTATATCGGGATGATGCTCTAACCAACTGAGCTATCCACCCAGGGCCAAATGATCATTTTACATTTTCTAAATATTAGAAAAACACATTAGATCTAGGCAGCAACCTCTTAGGTTTCTTAGAAGATTCCCTGTAGACTTCTTGGAATTTCCTAATAAATAAAAGGACTCATATATTTTATAAATATATCTTACCAGATTGAAGTCATTTTTACGTCAGAAAAATAATAAAAGCCCAAGCATTAATCACACACAACCCATAGTCACTCAAATCAAGAAGTTTATAATTTTTGTCACTGTGAGTCACCATTCAATGACATAGCAAATCTTTAAATACAGGCCGTTCCTCCTGTGGGCACGTTCTTTAACCACCAAATCTCTTTTATCTCACGTATTCCCATTGCGCTGAGTCTCCTTCCTACATACCAAGAGGACAGAAAGCACCATCAAGAAAGTGCTTTCCCACCCCAGCTGCGTAGTTGTTTAGAGCATCATCCTGACACTCCAAGATTGCAAGTTTGATCCCTGGTCAGGGTACATACAAGAATCAATAAATAGATGCATCGATGAGTGGACAACAAGTAGATTTCTCTCTCTCTCTCTCTCTCTCTCTCTCAATTCAATAAACAAAAATTTAAAGGAAAGTGTTTCTCAAAGTAAAATATAAATCTGTTGATGAAACCAGAATTCCCCATGAAAACAGCTGTACAAAATCTAACCTTTTCCCATGACGTTTGGCTCAACGTTACAGTCAGTAATTCTCCCGCCCTCGTCTCAGCTGAGACAGCAGAGCATCAGGTATCCTGGGCTGACGTCTAGGGAGGAAGGCGAAGGCAGAAAACTATCTAAATCAGCGCTGCTCAGTGGCGCCTGAAGGTCAATGTTGGTCCACAAAGTTTGTTACCGGCCATTAGCAAAAGGAGTGCAGAAACAAAGAGCAGGTGTTTAGAAAACTTACTAGCAATTTGACAGCATGTTTTGCTTGTTAGATTGAATCATTGGAAATGGGTCTTGTGTTTTATATATACCTTTATCATTTTTCTCATTTCATTTTTCTAGTAATTTTTATCATATTTTATTAAAATGTTGATTCATAATAGATTGGATTTTTTTAGCCAAAGAGAGTTTGAGAAGTATGGGTCTTTTTTCTCCCCTCACAAGAAGACATGTTCATTGATTTTAGAGAGGGAGAGGAAGGGAGGGGAGGGGAGGAGAGTGGGGGTGGGGAGAGGGGGGAGAGAGAGAGAGAAACATCAATATGAAAGAGAAATATCTATTGGTTAACTCCCATATGCACCCTGACCAGGGATCAGACCTGCAACCCAGGTATGTGCCCTGACCAGAGGTCGAACTCACAACCTTTTGGTATATGGGTTGATACTCCAACTAAATGAACCACCCGGCCAGGGCAAGAATCATGGGTCTTAAACACACTCCTTGGCTTATTCCTAGACTCATGGAAGCTAAGTTGGAATAAAGAGGCAGTGAGATACAAAAGGACGTTTATACTTAAACTAACCCAGTTTCAAATCCCCATTCTACTACTTACTGTTAACTTTGGGTAGACTGCCTAGTTTCAATTCCTTATCCAAAGGTGGGGATAACAGTCCTTGACTAGCAGATTTAAGATGAAGATGACAGGAGGCACTGTGTTACTGTCCTACCACAATAGCAGGTCCAGAATAAGGGCTGTGAGTTGCCTTAAAGATCCCCTGGTTGAACCCATAACCTATTGCTCCAGTGAGAATTTCCAGTCTCACCGGTGAACCAGCCTCAGGTACCCTAGCAACGCCACGCACCCTGATGAAGAGCCCCATCTCAGGCAAGGCGAGTGGTACTGGCCAGGTCCTTCCTCCCCTTGTCTTCATCATACCTAAAGAATCTAGCACCCTGACTAAGAAGAAATGTGGCAGCCACTCTTGGCTGCCATCCCCACTCTCCCCAATAAAGAACCCTGGCTGTGTTCCAGTATCAGGCATCCATGTACTCCAGGGGAGCTGGGCCACTCCCACAGATATTCCCTTTCTCCTGTCCAGTGGCTGGGTTAGGGATGGGTTTGTGGTATAACCTGGTCCATGAGACGAGAGGAGAAGTTGGTTGAGGGACTACCAGGAAATGCTTTTCTCACTCTTAAAAGCGAGAAAAGTAGACTCTTTTTCTGCTTCTGGTTGCTGCCCACGTTTAAAGCCTGAAATTGCTGAAGCTTCCTGAGACCATGAGGGGACTCGACCCAAGGAGATAAATCAATAGACAGGGAATAGCAAACAGAATTTCGGAAAGAAGTTGGTCCCTGATGACTTTGTTAAACTCATAAATTAACCAATCCTAGATGAGAACTATTTCAGAATTTTTGATATGTGAGATAATTTTCCTTTGTCACTGTTAATTGGGCTTTTAGTTACTTGCAGCCAAAATTATGTACAAAAAATATACGTGAACTCTCGGACTATGGGACAACTTCAATCCTGGGGCTTCCCCCATTCCTTTCCTTCTTCTGAGTGGTTGAGTCACCTATGACTCATCCACTGAACCCTAAATATTTGAGGGAGTTCAGGATAGGCAAGGAGTCCCTTCACTTTCAGCACAGAATATGACTCCTAAGTTTCAGCAAATTCTCAGGCCCACCTACATCCCTTCTTCTTCAATGGTTTCATCTAAGGAAACCAGAGCTGTGCAGAGCTAAGTGCAGACTCTGATGCTGGGAACGAAATGTGTGAGGACCCACACCCACCACCTGCCTTTCTCACAGGGCTCTCCCATTCCACCACCTTTCTCCTGAGGTAGACCCCTTGTACAGCCCTTCACCATCCTCTAAGTCCCCTTTCGAATGCCTTCTTTTCTGTAAAGCCCTCCCAGAGCAGAAGACTACCCATTTATCTCCATTCACTGACCAAACCGCTGTACCACGCATTTAGACAATGAGGATGTTCTGAAAGTTTCTGCCTTCTAATTGTTTCATATGAGCTTGACATTGTCCCTCAAACCTGACTGTGTACCTTTGAGTGCAGGGCCTTGCAGTCCTAGATCCCCAGCAACATCAAGCACAGACAGGCATTAAATAAATGTTTGAGTTCAACTAAAAAGAAAACTTTCCCTATAGTCATAAAAATCACAGACATTTTGAGTTAGACCCTCAAAGGCTCTCCTGTCCAATTGCCACCCTCCATGATCCTAAGAGATGGATCTCTAGCTTTATACTTCAATGTTTGCAGTGAAGCAGAACTCATTACTTAGTGTGCCACCTATTTCATTTATGGACAGCTCTCAGTATTGGAAACTTGTTTCAGTTTCATTATCAGGCCCAAATTTGCCTTCAGTTGTCTTACTCAATAATTTCTGGGATAAAACAGAAAGAATATATTCCATTTTCACAGGCTAGTCCCTCGAATATTGAAGGGAATTATTACATCTGTTCTAAATCCCCATTTCTCTAAGCTAACTACAGTAGCTTATGTAAATTAGTCTGAAAAAGGTATGGTTCCCAGAACCGTTTCCAGTCCCCAATTTTTCCTTGTTTGCCCTCACTGGGAAAGTCATTTCTCTCTTGAGCCTTACCTATTAAGTCAACAAACACTGGGTTCTCGCTATGCACCAGGCATTCAGCCGAGAATCAGACGTCCGACGTGCTGCCCGGGGGAAGGCAACCAGACAGTGAGAGTGAGGAACAGAGTGTGCCGCTGACTGCGTTGCACAACCTCAGGGGCACTATCCACACATAATACAATTGAAATGTCACCCCTGGATTTGCACAATGTGGTCACTGATGGGAACAAGCAAGCTGTGGCTTAGGAAAGGCCTTCTTAGAAGAAAAAAAAAGAACCATTTAAATTGAGACTTGAAATATGAGTATCGGTTCATGAGACAAAGAGAGAAAGGGGCACTGTGCTGGGCTGAGGGAACAACAAGCATAAAGATGTGGAAGAGAAGGGGGAAGGCGTGAGAGTAAAGAGAGGGCATAGAGAGAGGTGAGGCTTGGGAAGGAAGCTGGGATCGGGCCATAGAGTTTCTTTCAGGCCACACTGACGAGGCTGACTCATGTCCCGAAGAGGGTGGCAAGCAGGGAAGTAACATGGTCGTATTTGCATTCTGGCTGTGGCATGGAAAGTGAATTAAAGGAGAGGAAGACCAGAGACAGGGAGACCCATTCAAAATCTGTACAGTAACCAAAGCCAAAAAAAGAAATCAACAGGGACCTAAACCAAAGTAGCAGCAGTGGGAATAAAAAGAAATTACACAGACATAATTGTGTCAGAGTTCAGATCTAGTGTCATTTAGATTTGATGGTTGTCTGGACATGGAGAGTAAAGAAAGGGGAGAAATCAAGGATATCTAAGACAAAGGACAAATGATGGTGCTGTCGACCGAGACTGGGAACTCTGGAGGAGGCCCGGGTTTGTTTAAAAAATGGGGAAGATAAAGATCCCAGTGTTGGATAGATTCAGTTGAGATACTTAAAGATACGTAAGTGGAGCTGTCTAATTGGATTCAAGAGATACCTCCACAAGATTCTGGAGTCATCAATATATAAATTGTAGCTGAAGTCATGGGAGAGGATGTCAACTCAGGAAAAAGTCATATAGGATGAGAGGAGAAGGTTTAAAGCACTGAGGAATACAATCATTGAATGTCTGAGTTGGGGATGATATATTGGCAATAGAGATCAAGGAGAAACAGCCAGAAAGACGAAAGGAAAAGTGGAATGTGATACATGGGAACCAAGGAGAGCAGGAGGGACCCAGGACTGTGGGAGCCCCCTAGATGTGACTGGTCAGGCAGGTTCAGACTGTCCCCGTCCTTCCCCAGGGTTATCTATCATGAGGGAGTCTCACCACTGTCGTGCGGATCATTAGCGGCAGCCATGCTCCACTACTGGCCATATTGGGTGTGGTGGGCTCAGTTGTGTCTCCCCAAAAGGTATGTTCAAAGCTTTGGGGTTTGCATTACTCTCCCATGTCTGCTGTAACAAATTATCAAGTATTTCTTAACCTGGGTTATGGGTACACAGGTTTTGGCTTTATTATTGTTTTTAAACCACACATATATGTTATAGAAACAGATATGATTTCACAATAACAAAAATAAAAATAGACAACAGCAAAAAAGGAGAAAAAAAATATGTGTTCAAGTCCTAACCTTCTAGTACCTGTGAATATGATCTTATTTGAAAATAGTCTTTGCAAATGTAATCAAGTTAAGATAGGTTATACTGGAGTAGGGTGGGTCTGTATCCAATGGCTGGGGTCCTTATACCAGAAGGGAGATGCAAATACAGAGACAGAGTCACACAGGGAAAAGGCCGTGTGAAGACAGAGGCAGAATCAAAGCTATGCTCCCACAAACCAAGGAGCACCAAACACTGCTGGTGACCACGAGAAACCAGGAGAGACCAGGCAGGTCCTCTCCTGCGGCGCTCAGGGTGAGCACGGCCCTGTTGACACCTTGCTTGTGGACTTCTAGGCTTCAAGCCCATGAGAGAATACATTTCTCTTGTTTTAAGCCACCCGTTCTGTGGTAGTTTTTGCAGCAGCCCTGGGAATCTAATACCCTGAGGTCAGCTAAAATCCTAAGTCTTTTGTATTTGAACTCATTCTCAGTCTGCGTTGTACACTGAAGTGTTTCAAATAAAATTTATGACTTATACTCACCCCAGTCGGTTTTATTCTTAGACATTTGGGGAAACTGACCTCACTTGATAAACTTGGCTTCTGTATGATTTCTTCGATTGATAGAGGATTAAATACGGTGGGTCAAGGGCATTACACCACCAGGTAGCAATCAAAGCCCTTCTCCCAGCCAGAAATAATAGAGAGCTGTATCTTACCCACAAACTGGTCATAGAAGACTTGGTGAAATCCAGGTATACCAAGTCTACTGGAAGTCTAAAAAGTCATACCAGAGTGACCTTGAATCTGCCCTCTCCACTCAAGACCAGCACCATGCGAAAGCATCTTTTCATTTTTTTGAGTGAAAGAGCCTTTCTCTACTCCAGGCAATCCCACTGACTATGTCACTTGTTCTGTCCTTGAATCAGCCTTCAGATTTGAGATACCTGGACCCCCAGGCATGACTCCGAGTGTCCCCTAAAACCTGACTCAGCACCCACACCTACAGGCTGACTCAGGTATTTCCCTAAGCACAGTCACGACAAGTGGCTTATGCAGCTTAAAATTGGGACCTAAACAGTGAATGTTTACTGGATCCTAGGAACTCTTGCCTTCTTTTTCACTTGCTCCCACACCCTGGGATTAACAATCTGTCATTCTACCCACTCAGAGGTAGAGAGAAGCAGTAGGGAGACTTTCCCCCAGAAACTGGGAGTGAGGAGGAGACAGAAAGGAAAGATGTACTCATACCAGGAATAACATGTCAGAAGCTGAAGTATGTTGAGCGGGAGATGGGCCAGACGTAACTCAGCGCTCCCTGCCAGAAAGCAGAGCCTTGTGTGAAATCTTGAATTTCTAGAGAAGAGGGAGGGTGGGGAAGTTCCTGCGTTGCATTTCCTGCTTCCCAGCAACAACTACAGATGGGGCAGGAATCTTTCGTGAAGAGCCAGCCTTTTCTGCCACAGTGGTTAGCAAGCAGCAGTGGGGCTAAGAAAAAATAAGTAAGTTATAGAGTCAGACAAGAGTCTGGACATGTCAGGGCTCTGCCCACTTTGCTGTAATCATCCCAGGGTGATTCTGCAGAGGCCACCACTCATCACTCTTCAGAGTCACCGGGACAAACCAGGAGGGAAAGGGTGCGGATTCTGACGTGGCTACGGAACCCCTTCTGTAGAGGGAGGAAACTCTGGGGTTTGGTGAATTAAACTGTAAAGTCCATGGGACTCTCGTCTAGATTTTATAAAAACAATGGCAAAAGTGCTATAGGGGCCAGTAATATTGTTATATATTATCTGTTAGTAAAAACAGATAAAATGCTACTCTTGTGCTCACAATACCTAAAGAAATTACATCCCCTTTAGTTTTGTTCTATACGGAGCTATTCAGTGATTTGGGGCAGGAATACTCTTAAAAGGCTTATAGGGGTGAAGCATGAAAAGTATTATTTGGGGTTCTATGATTCTAGAAAGTCTGATAGACATCAAGACCCTTTGCAGGTCTCTGCGCCGCGAGTCTGTGATTCAGGGAGGCCCCCAGAGTGTGCAGCACTCTCGCACTCTCTGATGTGCCCGGTAGGGCATGTGACACAAGCCAGGGAGGAGCTAGGGGCCCTTGAGGATTGGGATACCCCACTTTTCCTGTAGGTCCAGGAGCAAGGGACATGTCCCCAGGCTCGTGACAGAGCCGTGGCCCAGTGTTGCCCTCGGGATGGCACATTACAGGATTAGCCGGACAAGAGCCCAGACACCAGCAAGTCTTCCCATGTCTGGGCTTCATGTTCATATAGCAAGAGCATTTAGGGCACACACTGCTCTCCTTACTTAGTTGAAATGATGTCCCCACCAAGTACAGACAAAAGCTAGGTGGTTAGGCCTTCTAGGGCATCTGGGAATCCTCAGCTTCACCGCACAGTCAGCCAGCACCCACTGAGCATTCTCCAGGGGTCAGCTCCCCATCGGGTGCTGGGAGAGGGCCTCCATGGGTCCAGCCCACTCAGAGGGTGAGAGTTCTCAGCTTGCCCCTCCTGGCTGCACAAGTCTGTGGGCGATTTGTCTTTGACAGCCTCGGCTCGACCTCCTGGGACATGGGGCTGAGGAAGGGGATGGGTGAGAACAGTTTGTGTGGTTGCTGCCGCAGGACCCACCGAGGGCACAACAAGAGGAAACGGGTTAAAACAGCAGTGAAGGTACTGGGGGCCGACGAAAGGAAGGAGGTTCTACCTCAGGTGACAGCCGAGCTCAGAGTTCTGGGGTGCCAGCTAACCTGCTCCAGGAGGCGTTCCTGGGTGTCACAGAGCTGTGGGGACTGCTCTGGCTCTAGGCCTGAGGCCGTCTCTGCCGTGCTCTTTGACACTTACTCAGAGGGCGCCAGGTGTTGTTCCCCACATAACTGTCAAGTGCATTTTTATTCTCTACAAAGAGTACTAGATGCTACTAAGTTTCCACCAACATCCTGCAAATGTTTGAAGGCCTACTGTGTACCAGACACTGGGGATGTAGCGGTAAATAAAGCAGACACAAATTCCTGCCCTGTGGACCACCCATTCTAGTCATTACAAATAAGTAAATTATACAGATTTTTAGGAGATGAACAGATCTATAGGGAAAAATTAAGTAGGGTAACTTTTGTATGGACATTATATTTCAATAAAACCAATTTAAAAAAATAAAGCCATCGAGGGCAACAGAGTGCCCAGCGTGGGGAGTCAGGGGTGGGAGGGAAGATCGCAGTTCTAAATAGAGCAATAGGGTAAGTGTCGTTGAAAAAGTGGCCCGTGAACAAAACTTAAAGGAAATGAGTTGTGCAGATATCTCAGGAGGGAAGGTTCGATCTTGGGGAGGTGGGCACAAAATGGCCAACGCTGTGCCCTTCTAGCTCTTAAGGTCCGTGAATGCTACAAGCCCCTACACTGTGGCTTGGCCACTGACAAGAGGCCCTGAGGTTCAGAGGCCTTCGCTGCCTGCTCTGTGCCTTTGGGAGGCGCTCCAATAGGCTATAAGCTTCTGCTGAAGGGTCCTGCCCTGTAAAAGATTGCTTAATAGGTACTCAATCAGGCTGAACCTCAGTGTGCAAATCTGAAAAGTGGGGATAGTAATTCCACTGCCTGATAGGGCTGTTGGAGATCAAAATCCAAGATAGAAAAGAAGGTCGCAAAGGGGACCAGGGCCCCTGAACAGGGCTAGGGGTTCCTTCACTGAGTATTCATGCACATGTGCCTGGAACCGGGCTGAAAGCTTTACACTAATTAGCTAAAACCCAAACCAGACACAGCTACTTCACATTTCCTCCCAGTCGGCTATAATCTGTGGCCTCCTTTGCTGGGATTCTTCTAAGAGAAGAGAACGATACCTCCGAAGTAAGGGGCCTGATTAATTTTGGCAGCTGTGGGAGGCGAGGAAAGGGGATGCATTCTCAGAATTGGGGCTGAGGCCGGGGCTGGCAGGCTCCTCTCTCAGCTCGTTCTAAACACCAGGGGCCTGGGGGTTTTGAGAAAACCCCTGTGACTCACACTCACATCTCATGACCCCTGTTTCACTCAAAGGCACTCTGTCTTCTCTTCATCCTCTCTTGGCCCCCAGCTCTGCCTGGCTGCTGACACCCACCCAGTGACCCACCCAGCCACCCAGCAAGTCCATGTCTCGGCATAGGTGGGGTCCTCTCTGCTGGGCTAAGGAGCCACCAAAGTGGGCTCGAATAGACCTGCAACAGACCCTTATTGGCCCCCTGATCCTGCTTCTCAACCAAAGCCACAGAGCATCAATCACCTTTACCCAAGCAGAGCGCAACCAGGGGCCCACTCAGGTCACCAGCCCAGACAGCTGCCACTGTTACAAAAGGACATATGTGAGGAAGTGGGTGGTGGGGGAAATGGAGAACTAAGGAGAAAATGGAGCAGGGAAGGGGTAGGAAGACAAATTTCTTTCTTTTTTAAAAAAAGATTTTATTTATATTTTTTTTTAGAGAGGGGAAGGAAGGGAGAGACACATTGATGGGCAAGAAATAACATCAACCAGCTGCCTCCCGCATATGCCCCCAATTGGAGACCTAGCCTACAACCCAGGCATGTGCCCTGACTGGGAATTGAACCGGCAGCTTTTCCGTTTGCAGGTCGGCACTCAATCCACTGAGCCACATCAGCCAAGGTAAAAGACACATTCCTTTTCTTTTCTTTTTTTAAGATTTTATTTATTTATTTTTAGAGAGGGGGGAAGGGAGGGAGAAAGAGAGGGAAACATCAATGTGTGGTTGCTTCTCACGCGCCCCCTACTGGGGACCTGGCCTGCAACCCAGGCATGTGCCCTGACTGGGAATCCAACCAGGGCCCCTTTGCTTCGCATTCTGGCGCTCAGTCCACTGAGCCACGCCAGCCATGGAGGAAGACACATTTCTTAATTCCCAATCCCAGACTCTCCTTTTTAGATAACTGCGCATACTGGTATAGTTTTCAGACTACTCACTCTGATACATGATCATGAGTGCTCACTGAGTGCCAGGGATTAATGCTGAAGTTTTGTGTGATTTTTCATTTGCTCTTCACAACCCTGAGAGGTAGGAGACGGCGTGTTAGTCTGATTCCTCAGAGAAGCAGGTGCCAAAATGACATGCAAGGGTCTTATTAGGAGAAATGTCTTATTTTTTTATTATACTTTATTGATGATGCTATTACAGTTGTCCCGATTTTCCCCCGTTGCCCCACCCCCCAGCACAGCTCTCTCCCTCAGGCAATCCCCCCACCACTGTTCATGTCCATGGGTCACGTGTAGAGGTTCTTTGGCTCCTCCATTTCCTAGGCTGTACTTTACAGCCCCGTGGCTCTTCTGTAACTACCTATTTGTACTTCTTAATCCCCTCACCTTTTCAGTCATTCTCTCCTACTCCCCTCCCATCTGGCAACCATCACAACGCTCTCAATATCCATGATTCTGTCTCTGCTCTTCCTGTTTGCTTAGTTTGTTTTTTAGATTCAATCGTTGATACATTTGTATTTTTTCCATTTTATTGTTCATAGTTTTGATCTTCTTTTTCTTAAATAAGTCCCTTTAACATATCATATAATAATGGTTTGGTGATGATGAGCTCCTTTAATTTTTTCTTGTCCAGGAAGCTCTTTATCGGCCCTTTGATTCCAAATGATAGCTTTGCCGGGTAGAGCAATCTTGGCTGTAGGTCCCTGCTTTCCATGCGTGAATATTTCTCGCCAATCCCTTTAAACCTACAAAGTTTCTTTCGAGAAACCAGCTGACATATGTTCCTTATGGGAACTCCCTTGTAGGTAACTAACTTCTTTTCTCTTGCTGTTTTTAAGATTCTCTCTTTATCTTTAACCTTTGGCATTTTAATCATGATGTGTCTTGGAGTGGGCCTCTTTGCATCCGTCTTGCTTGGGATTCTCTGTGCTTCCTGGACTTGCATGTCTATTTTCTTCACCAAATTAAGGAAGTGTTCTTTCACAATTTTTTCAAATAGATTTCCAATTTCTTGCTCTTTTTCTTCTCCTTCTGACATCCCTGTGATGTGAATGTTGGACCTCTTGAAGTTGTCCCACAGGCTGCTGACACTAGCCTCATTTTTTTGGATTCTTTTTTCTTCTTGTTCTGATTGGTTGTTTCCTGGTTCCTTATGTTCCAAATCATTTATTTGATTCTTGGCTTCATCTACTCTGCTCTTGTTCCTTGTAAATTGTTCTTTATTTCAGTTAGTGTATCCTTCATTTCTGACTGGATGGATCTTTTTTATGGTGCTGAGGTCCTCACTAAGCTCCTTGAACATCCTTATAACCAATGTTTTGAACTCTGCATCTGATAGATTGCCTATCTCCATTTTGTTTCACTTTTTCTGGAGTTTTGATCTGTTCTTTCATTTGGGCCATGTTTCTTTATCTCCTTGTTTTGACAGGCTCCCTGTGTTTGTTTCTGTGTATTAGGTAGAGCTGCTTTGACTCGGTGTCTTGGTAGTGTGGCCTTAATGTAGTAGGTGTCCTGTAGGGTCCAATGGCACAGCCTCCCCTATCACCCAAGCTGGGTACTCGAGGTGCGCCTTTTCTGTGGGCTGAGTACACCCTCCTCTTGTAGTTGAGCCTTGGTTGCTGTTGGAAGGTCAATGGGAGGGATTTACCCAGGCCAGTCAGCTGTAAGAACTGGCTATGATCATTGACCACCAACCTCTGCCCTCCATGGAGGATCAGCTGTGCAGTGGCAGGGTGGTGGTGCTCTGACATGGTATGTAGCTGTCCACTGGGTGCGTAGGCTCTGGGGCTTCTTGGGTGGTGCAGACCAGTGTCAGTCCCCACCTGTGTTTTGCCCAGGGCATCCTGACTGAGCTATAAAGCAATCTGAGATGGCTGCTACTTATGCTGGGCTTAGAGATTCCCAGGTAAAGCCAAGCTGTGAATCTAGGCTGGCTGCTGCTAGTGCCAGGCCTGGAGCTCACTGAGGTCAGTTCTTGCTTGCTTGAGAGGATTTAGGAAGTTGTGAAGCATGAGCCAAGACCAGCCATTCATATGGAAAAGCAGCTTGGGTGGGCCCATATGTTGGGTGGGGCAGAGTCTCTGAGGATCTCCAAGGTGGGTCAAACAGTGTTAGCCAGGTTGATGGAGTCTCAGTGTGGCTGTGTGGGAGGAGAATTTATTTAGCAAAGGGACAATGGCCTCTACTCCCCTTGATGGCAGGCACTTCGGTTTCTCCCTGTATGCCACTGGTGCCTTTCAAGCTGCTACCCCAGTGCTGGAGCTCAGAGGGAGTGAGTCTGAGTAGGTGAGTCCATGTGTGGGCTCTTTAAGAGGAACTGCTTGGGGCTCCAGAAGCTTCTTCCACCAAATCAATCCCCACTGTTTTTTTTAGCCAGAAGTTGTGGGGACTTATCTTCTGGGCACTGGAAACCTAGGCTGGGGGGCCTGATGTGAGGCTGGGACTCCTCGCACCCAAATTTTTATCCACCACACATGGGTGTGGGACCAGCCCATTCTATGTCTGCACCCCTCCTACCAGTCTGGGTGGATGGATGTGGTTTCTTTAATGCCATAGCTATCAGACTTCCACTCAATTTCTGACAGCTCTGAGTGATGGCTGTTCCATATTTTAGTTGTAACTTTGGTGCGGTTGTGCGAAGAGGTGGGCCATAGCCGCCTGCACTGCCATGTTGACCAGAAGCCCAGTAGGAAAAATGTCTTTCTGAGAGAAAACAGGGATGGAGCCAGGCCATGCCGGGCCAGGGGCGGGGAGGCACGGGCAGGGAGTAGGGAGGCCGCCAGGCCATGCCCAGCCCCTGCGGAGAGGAATGAGGACAGGTGTGTGCAAGTGTGATGGACCACCGTGCAGTCTCAGGAAGGTTTACAGAATTGCCAGGGAATCCTCTAGCCCAAGTCAGCTGCCACCAGAGCCCTTGTTTCCTCTGAACCTTTGTGCCCTGGAGTCCCTGCTGTTCCCAGTCGCTGGTGGAGAGCAGGTGAGAGAAGGGTGGCCGCGGTGCAGGTGCAGCAATGGACTTCAGAGCACAGCAGCTGAGGCCCTGGGATGACTATGCTGGAACTGGAGGCCTGTGAGGCATCTTCCCATAATTAATCATTAACATCATAAATATTAATAATTATTAATTATGGCAAATCATATAATAAAAAGTATAATTATATATTTATAATTATAAGTATATCTTATAGTATAATAAATAATTGAATTATAATTAATAATCGTAGGGTTCCACAATTATCATCCCTGTTGTACTGGTTGATAAACTCAAGCTCAGAGAGGTCAAGTCACCTGCCCATCCTTTGAACCGAAGTTTAATACAACTCCAGAGCTTTCTCCTATGCAGTGTGCATCTGAGCTATTGCCTACCACCTCACAGGCCCAATTTCTCAGACTCAGGAATCAGCAGAGGGTTGGGCACACCATCAGCATCCCAAGGGTTTTGGAGGGGATTATGGTTGAGCTCCTGTGTAGTAAGAAAAAACCCTGGCATGTCTCCTATGTCCCCCACAACACATAGGACCCTGAGTCAGAGCCACCTCCTCCACCATATGCCTTTCTTTTCCCGCTCTCCCTAATCAGAGGGGACCCCTCCCCAGTAACTTCGCCCCCATTCTGGGCCTCTCTTACAGTACCCACCAGTTTGCCTTACATCTAAGTCATTTGCACACTGTCATCTCCTTGGTGTGCCCATCAGGGGCACTCACTTCCTAGCTGGAGAGGTGAGTCAGGGGACTGACTCAAGGTCAGGAACCAGAGGGCACTGGACGAGGCTGAATCGCAGATTTGTCTTTGAGCCATCCTGCCTACACACCCAAAATGCATGCAAATAACCATAATTTGGTGAACAGAGCTGCTGACATGGGGAGAGATTGAAGGAATCCCCTTGTCTCTTCCAGGTCTGATTTTTCCTGATACCCACAATGTGACCAAGGGTATACACATTTATCAGTTTGGGGAAGTACTTCAAATGTCCTCTTATTCTATCCCCAGTTTGCCCCCACTGCTGACAGCAAATCCTTTCATTGACCTCTCATTCAGAAAGCAATATGCAAAGTGGTTTCATTCATAACTTGATACTGCCTTCTCTGGCAATGCCTATAAAACGTATACAAGCTTTGATCTAACAATTCCAATTCCACTTCTAGGAATCTATCCTACAGAAATCCTTATACATGTGCATAAAGATATTGTACAGGATGTCTGCAACATTCATTGTGACAGGAAAAAAAATAGAAATAAATGAAACATCTATCCTCAACAGATAGTTAAATAAATTATGGTGCATCCATACTGTGGGATACTCTGCATCTGTTAAGAAAATGGAAGGAAGGAAGGAAGGAAAGAAGGAAGGAAGGGAGGGAGGGAGGGAGGGAGGGAAAGAAAAAGAAAAGGGTATGATGGTTCTGGGTCCCACCATGAACACTCACTAAGACACGCTAAGTTAAAAAGCAAATTGCATGTTAACAGGTATGAAAAATTTCTGGAGTTTGATTGCACAACGATGTGAATATCCTTAACATTACTGAACTCTATATTTAAAAATGATTAAATGGCTGGTGTGGCTCAATGGATTTAGGGCCAGTCTGTGAACCAGAAAGTCGCAGGTTCAATTCCCCAGTCAGGGCTTATGCCTGGGTTGCAGGCCAGGTCCCCATTTGAGGGTGTGTGAGAAGCAACTGATCCATGTTTCTCTCCCTCTCTTTCTCCTTCCCTCTTTCCCCTCTCTCTAAAAATAAATAAATGCGATCTTCTTAAAAAATGATTAAGATGATAAATTTTTTGTGTATTTTACAACTTTTTTTAAAAGCGAGTTGCAGAGCAACAGGCCTAATGATTACATTTATACTTACTATAACCTTCAGTGAAACTTCTCTCATGTTTATCAGCATATATATATGTAGATAAATTAACACAAAAATTTTAAGCTGGATGAAATCAAATCAAGCTACTAAAAGAAGTTATTTGGGGAGCTAGCATAGCTGGGTGAGTTTATAAAGAACTTTCACATTTCACACTGTGTGCATACATAATTGTGTGTGTGTGTATATAATTGTGTGTGTGTATATAATTGTGTGTACATAACTGCTCTTATGCTTGAGCTAATGAAATTGCTTGTGTTCATTATTCTTTAGATGCATTCACCATCCAACAGCTACTGAGCAGCAACACTGGGTCAGCTGTCATTTTTAGAACCCACAATCGGATGAGACCGGACTGGATTTCTCTCTATTGTCTTCCCTTTTTTTTTGCAGATCCGCTAGAGAATGTCCCCTGTGAGTGGGTGAGTGGGGTGAGGGGTAAGGCCAGAGTCTCACTATGAGGGCCTTTTCCTTAGAACAAGTTTCTGACCAGAAAAGGAGACAGCTGAGTTCCAGAAACCCATGGTCCCCTCTAGGTCTTACTATAAACATCAGCCCTCCATGCACCACAGGCTCCAGTCACAGCTAACCAAGATCTGGGCCAGACTCAGATGAGATCGTGATTTCTTTGAAAAGCAAACTTCCAGCTGGTGAATTCAGAACCACAGGTCCCCAGGTCAGAGAAAAAGAGCTGGGAGAACTCAGCTCATTCTGAAACTTGAGGCCTCCTAGCCCAAGGGTGGAAGCACAAGCTATTGGATGAACAAGGGGCCCACAGCTGCCAGAATTGAGGAAGGACCCAAATCACGTTTCACGTGGTCTCAGACAGTAGTGTCCTGTGCTCGCAACTGGCCTGGGCTCAGGCCAGAGCCACCCAGACTGGGAGCTCATTTACATAACCTTTGCAGATACTTTGTATGGCAGGGCCCCGGGAACACTGCTCGGCTAGGACCAGAGAGGTGAAGACCAGAACTTGGTCCCATATTGCCTGAGGGACAGAAACAAACACAGAGGGAGGAGGCCTGAGAAGGGAGTAGGGATGGCCAAGGGGAAAAGCCACTCCCAGTATTTCACTTGCAAATCCTGGCAGGGTTGTTGGATGGGGTAGGAAACTTGGCAGTCCCTAAGGGCAAGAAAATTATGCAAACAACTGCATTTGCATAGCAGTTCTATGGCCCTCAGGTCCCAGAGCCTCTCAGTGCTGCCTCCGCTGCTACTCCACCTGCCCTAGATGCCCCCAGACCTGGCCAGAGGCTTGGGGCAGAAACTTCCCTTAGGAGCAATTACTATTGTCTCCACTGGATGGTTGTACACTCCAAGGTAACCCCGGGTTTGAGATGCTGGTGTGCAAAAAATAAAGTGTGGAAGCTTGAGTACATTAAAATGAGTAGTTGTGCTCCCAAGGGCTTTGCGTTTAAGGTACTGAGCGGCGGGAGTCCGGTGAACTGGGGTGAGAGCTCTGGCTTTTCGGTGATGCCCAGAACGGAGAGGAGCAAAGCAGCCCTTGGCAACCGTTCATCCCAATTTTCCAGAAGGATCACGTAATATCCTTTTCTACAATAATTTGTAAAAGGTGTAACAAATCGTGTTCTAAGTTTAAGGTATAACTTTCTCATAAGGCTTCTTGAAAAAAGTAATGAACTGAAGAGTAGGTGGGAAAATCCCTGTGTTGCCAATTTTTGGTTTTGGGGAAGCGAACATGGTGAATGAGGGGAACACAGGTTGGAGAGGCTGAAAAGAAAATGTGGGCAGAAAACAGCAAGGACACCCCCAACAGGGAAAATCAATTTCTCACAGACAGAGCTGATGGAGTCAAAGGTCAAGCTAAAAAGCAGAAAGTAGCTCAGGCCAGGAGACAAACAGGGTGAACCGAGACTCAGAGAAGGAAGACACTGGCCCTGGTGGGAAAACCTCTACCATGCGGTTCCCTCATTTTCTACCATCTCAGCTGTCCTGAGCACCAACCCGAGGGTTCCTCAGGAGGCACCCCGAGCTCTGCCCGAATAACTCTGCCTTCTGTACCAGACAGCTGCCCTGTCCGCCCTAGGGTTAATTCTCCCTGCCTTGTGTCATGCTAATGTCTGCCTGCTACCCTAGAAGGAGCCACTTGAGGGTTATACACGCTCATACCCATCCATGTCACCCCAGCGTCCAGGGCGCTGGGCATTGGATACAGCAGGTGCTCAAGATGAGCTGAATGAGACCCTGGCATTTTTCTGTACCTTGGAGAGCGGGGAAAGTCTTCCCAAAGAGCAGCTTGGGCCTGAGGCCAAAGCTCTGACCCTGCTGGCAGGGCAGCCTCCGGGGCTCAGGTCAGTGGCCCCGCTGTTCCGTTGCACGTGCACCAGCAGTGCCTCCTGCCTCTCAAAGTCCCAGTGTGGCTGAGTCTCATCCTCACATGCCTGGGGTGGGGGTGGGGGTGAGGGGCACAGACGTTATCCCCAAGACTTGTGCTTGACGACTTCATCCATAAAATGAGGACCCAGGGTGCACTTCTTTTGACGTATCCCATCTCTCCAGTCTCAAACTTCTAGGAGGCTGCCCTGGGTCCCCTGGGCTTGGACGACACACCCCTCATTGTCCTGAGCAGTTTAGAATGGGTCGATTCAGACCGCAAAGGGCGTCCATCCTGTGGATGCAGAGAAAGGCCAGGCAAGGGCTCTCACTGAAGCACGTTTTGGATCTCGCTGTCTGGGAACCAAGCAGGAAGCAGGTATTACACTTGTCTGCTTTTCCCAAAGCAGAGTGCATAAAGTAAGTGCCTGGGTATTTAGTGATTTGGTTTGTTGAGTGGTCTCTTCACACTGGTCTGATTGACGGAATGCAGGGAAAGGTAGATGAATTCAACAAAAGGCCCCCAGAGCTGGAGCCTGGTGTCCCTTCCCCATGAGCGGCCACTCTCACACTCAGCCAGACCCCAGTGGGGTGGCTCAGGTCCCTAACCATGGGCTTTGAGAGCCAGGGTGGGGCTGCATTTCCAGGGCTGAGGGTGCAGGGGCTGCCCCTCAAAGCCTGCTGCATGCCCACTCTGGCTCACCGGGGGAGTGCCCAGCAGGTTTGTTTACATTCATCCTCGATGGGACAGCCACTTTCACCCTAGATGGGACAGCCACTCAAGGCCTCCCTTGAGTAACTGAGTTTCCTTCACACCGAGCAGACAGATCTACCCACCCTACCCACTCGTCACTCACAGCCCTCCGCATTTCCTGTCTCTAACCCAGTCAAAGGAAAACCCCAAATTTACTGTTATTGTTTGCCGACCTGTCTCCACACACCAAGACTCGGAGACAGGTTCTCAGTGTGAGGGCAGGAGCACAGACCTAACCTAGACCACTGCCCCTGCTCCAAACCCGGGGCTCCCTGTGCTCTCTGGGCAGGGCGGCCCACCTGAGGGTGAGACTCTTAATAGTGATCAAGGCCACCTGACACCTGGCACATTACGAAGAATTTAAACCACCTCCTTGAGTTCCTCACAATAGCCACAGAGCATAGGAATATCTGCCCCCGCCCCCATGCCATTTCATAGAAAACTCAACTCGGTGGAGAGGAACCCAATCGGCCGCTGCCCTTCCCCCGCCCATCATTACCAAGGGGACTGCAGTGTGTTTTCGAGAAGCCTACACATGGAAGCAGGAGACCCAAGTCTGCCTCACCCCAGCTGAGTTGTGAGGCCTTGGGAGAGTCTTTTCTTCTCTGAGGCTGCTTCCTCACAGGTCAGCTGGAGGCCAGGCTGACCACCTCAGACGGCTCTGAGGACTGCAGAAATCAGGGTGCTGGGTCCCCCAGCATGGCCCCGGTGCTCAGCAGGTGCCCACGAGTGTCCTTCACCCTCCTTACACCTCAGACCTCTTCAGGGCATTCAAGAATCTCATCCTGTGGCACCCATGCAAGCCAGCATCTGTGTTTAGGTACAAAAGTGCCGTAGTCATCCCATCTGGGAGTTCAGTGGGAAGAGGTTAACTTGCCCCTGGAGACAGGGAGGGCATCGCAGGGCCAGGCCAGGGCACCGGGGAGAGTGGAAAGGCAGAGCAAGGCCCCACTCGCACAGCCGGGTCCCTCCCAGCCCTTCACCCCGGTCACGCTCCCCGAATGCCAACTCCTGGCCCATCCCCGCTGGCCAAAAAGGTGTCTGTCCTGAGCTGTGCTCACCCAGGGGAGAAGCACGTGTGTGGGGCAAGAGGATGAGAAGGCTGTGGGACAGGCCTCTGTGGCAGAGCAGCGCCCTCGGGTGCCACATCCAAATCCCTGGACCTGTGACATGTCACTTCACATGGCAACGTGGACTCTGCAGGTGGGATTAAGGTTAAGAACCTCCTGGATTCTCTGGAGAGGCCCCATCCAATCACATGGGCCCTCAGCAGCGCATACTCCTTCCTGGTTAGGGGGGAGAGGTGTGGTAACAGAAAGGTCGAGAAGTGTGCTCTTGCTGGCTTCGAGGATGGAGGAAGAGGGCCATAAGCCAAGGAATGAGGGAACCTCTAGAAGCTGGAAAGGCACGGCAACAGGGTCTCCCAGAGCCCCCAGAAACGGACGCAGCTCTGCTGAGGCCTGGACCTCGGCCCAGTTGTGCCCTATCAGACTTCCGACCTACAGAACTGGAAGATGCTAAAGTTGTGCGAAGCCACAAAATGTATTATGACAGAAACAGAAAACTAATACAGCCTCCCCAGACAGCAGAGTGCCGACAGCTCCCCTCTCCTCTCGCCTCAAGTCCCCCCACCACCACCCCAGCCCCTTTTTCCCAGGTTGTCACTGCTGACATCCTCACAAGCTCACACAGCCTCACGATTTCTCAAAGCAAAACCCTCAAAAGCTGGTTCATCTGAGCAGTGGTTTCTAGAGTGATGACTAGAGTTTCAGCGTAAGACCCAACCACAGCTGCTGTTTCAGGACTTCTGCAGGGACCGCCCTGCCTGTGCCCATAGGCCTGAACGGAGGAGACGCGACCTGCCAGTGACTAAGGACACAAGGAGGCCTTGAGTCCAGGCAGGGGACAGTCTGGGGAGGAGATTGCCCGGGTCTTGGGATCCTGAGTTCCAGTCCTAATCAGTGAGCTGTGTGACCCACAGCACATGCCTTCACCCTCCCCCATTGGTTTCCTCACTCAAAAACAGGGATAACCACCCTGTCACACTCCTTTCTCCCCTGACAGCTCTGGGGCTCACGTGAGAAAATGTGAAATTACTAGGATTTTACTGTCTGACTGGGAGGGAGAGCAGTGGGGTCAGTAGACCAATTTCTACCTGTGGTCCTACCACAAACCAAGCCATGTGCTCTCAGACATCCCACTGTGGACCTCAGTCTTGTATCTGTGAATGGAGGGAATGGGTCACGAGAACCCTGAGGCCTCTTCCAGCTCGCCTTGTACTTTTGGTTTCTGCCTGACCCCTATCGCCCCCTCCTGGAAATTTCAGGAACTACACCAACTGGCTCCCCTGGTCTCTTTCTCAGGGTTTGAACCCAATTAACCACCACCCTCTTCTCCTTAGACAGCCCCCCACGCCAGTCAGCCAGGCCAGGCTGAGGGTACTACTGTCTGGCTATGGCTAAATGGGTGAAAACATCATGTGCCAAGAAGCAACTTAGCTCCTGATTTGCTATTTGGCAAGAGCACGGGCTCGCAAGCCCACCCTTGCACCTGCACGGTGCTCCGACGGAGAGCGGCATCAGTGCCCCTACACCAGACACACAGGCCCTCAGCAGGGCAGGCGCTGGGCGGCCGCTCGCCCAGGAGGCCCTCCCTCCTCTCACCCCTCCCATACCTTCTCCTTCTCCCCAGACCTGCAGGCCCCTCCCCTGCTGTCGCCACCCTCTTCTCCTCTCCTGTTCCAGGACTCCCAGCCTCTGTGCTCCCAACAGACAGAACTGCTCTCCACGTGTGGGAAGAGGAGAGGTGGGGGGGGGGGGGTGTCCAGCGGCTAAGCTCCATGAAAGAAGAGAAACAAAACCTTTCAACTATTAAATCCGTTTAGTAAAGACAATTTTGCTCATACAAAACAACAGTTTACAACAATCTGAGTGCTGAACACACCATCGGACCCGGGAGGCACTGCGGGCACTCAGAGCCCTTCCCCCACGACAGAGAAGACCCTGGGTGCCCTTCCAGCACCCTGCCCTGAGGGAGATGAAAACTGAAGTATCACTGGCCCCCCCACCCCTGCCCCAAAGGGACCATGGCCCTGTGGACCTCTCCCCATGGCGCACCTCAGTAATACTGGGAGAGGGTCCCCCGCCCTCCCCTCACTGGCCTGGACACATGAAGCCAAGTTGTTTCAGGTGGGAGTGAAGTGGCTAATGGGGAAGGGGCAGAGTCGGGACATCTTTGGTGTGAAGACACCCCCACCCACCTATGAGGCCACACAGTGGAAATGTGTGGGAGGACCACAAGGTGTTGCCTTTGCCCACAGGGGTGGTTGGCCAATGCCCCCAGGGCCCAGGGCAAAATGCAGAAGCTCTGTGTCTCTTATAAAGTGCCCAGGCTCACCCACGTGAGCTGAGAGAAGGCCTGTTGAGAAATGGCTAAAAACGTAAGGAAAACAAACGAGAATGGGTCGATAATGGCAGGAAGGGGAAGCAGAGGTTACCCGGTAGATCAGCGCCTCAGGGGACTAGGACCAGCACTAAATGGGGAGCAAGGGTCCAGTCTTCCTGACTTTGTGCCAGTGCCTAGTCACTCCTCTCCACCTCCCCGACAGGCTAGCAGACAGGCCATGCGGGCCCGGCTCAGAGTCTGCGCAGGCTCCCGGGCCCTGCGGCAGGCCCGACGCCGGCAGGGCCGGCCCAGGCGGGGCGAGGTTCGGGAGCCACGGCAGGGTCCCTCCCTGGCTGCCCCGGCCCCACTGACACACAGCCCCAGGCACACATGCACAGGCACACACGCACACACGATCACACTCCTATCTGCCTGGCACGCTGGTGGCGTCCGAGGGGTCCTGCAGAGGACGTGGGTGGCACCCTGGCCGCAGCCCTCCACGGCCTTGCGCTCCGGAAAGCCACAGCCGGCAGCGAAGCTCGGGCTGTGGTGGGCACATGGGGCAGGTGGGACGACACACAGGGACACTCTCTCTGACGGTTTCCACAAATACCCTTTAACAAGAGGAAGGGGTTTGGGGGAGGGGAGTGGGGAAAGAACAATAAAAGAAGTTTCATAAAAAGTCTAAGTCAAATTACTGATAAAACTGCAAAATGAGCACAGGTTCAAGAGCATCTTGCTCCCTCCGCTCCGTGCCCTCCAGACGCCCCGGCCTCGCCCCCCCTGGGGCAGCCAGAGCTAAGGGCAGGGCTCGGCCTCTCAGGAGGCTCCAGGCTCTGTGCAGCCCAGGAGGAGGGGAGGCGGCTGCGAACAGTTCTGTGTCTCTTCATGTAAAAAATATTTTCAGGTCGAGAGTTATTGCTTGTCCTCCGGGGGAGGACGGGCCGAGCGGCTCAGTGAGCGAGGGCTGCGGCCTCCAGCGCCCGAGCTTTCTTCCGCCTCTTCAGAAGCAAGGGGTTGGAGGCATCTTCAATCTTTTTTATCTTGATCTGCTCGTAGTCAACACGCATTGTGGCCAAGGCACTGGTCATCTCCTCCTGGGGGGAAAGGGGACCCAGCAACAGAGAGATGTGAGAGATGTCAGTAACGGCAGGATGAGGGCAGAGCAGAGAGAGGGCGGGCAGGCTGGGGAGTGGCTCCAGAACCGACAGCAGCCTCAGCCCCGGGCTGGGCTAACTGAGTCGGCGACCGCCGCTGCCCTTCTCCGAGCGCCCTCCAGGGACCGCGCAGGAAGGCAGAAAAAGCACTGGCCAAGCAGTCGGGAGACCTGGGCTCTGGGTTTCCCCAGCCCCCAGCTACTCATTAGCTGTGTGACCTGCAACAGTTCATTCCCCTCTCGGGGCCTCAGTTTCCTCATCTGCAAAATGAGAAGAGAGTACCAGATGGCCTCTCGAGTCCTTCTAGAGACCCCAGGAGCAGCGAATTGTAGGAAACAGTCAGCTGAGTGCAGGCTGAACACAGGCTCCTCCGCCCCCAACCTGCTCGGGGAAGGGGCTCGGAGTCGCGGTTCTCGCTGGAACAGACATCCCCCGGGGGAGCGAAGGCAGGACCGAATCCTCCCCCGCCAGCACCGCCAGGCACCCCGTGAGCTGCGCCCCAAGCCTCTCTCATCCAATGGTCCCCTCACCTTGACATCCTCCCACCGCTCCTTGTCCTCCTTCAGGACCCGGCTGGTGTGCAGGGGGGTCTGAGGGACCTTTGTTGATTGCTGAGGGGAGAGAAAAGGGGTCCAAGTGGAAGCCTGGGCAGGGCAGAGTCCTGGCTAAGGTCTCATCCCAGCGGACAATCCCCAAGGACCCGGGTCTCCCTGGCCAGCCAGGCTTACCATGATCCAGGGGTGGTTCATAAACTCCGTGATGGTCATTCTCTGAGTGGGCTCTGTTTTCAGCAGGTTCCGGATGAGCATCTTCACTGTGGGGTAACATAGGGGACAGAGGCGGCTCAGGGGCCACTCTCCCTTCCCCGCTCCATTCCACGGTCTCCAGGGAGAAACCAGGGGCTGTCGCACGGGGCAGACTGCCCAAGGACCTGCCCTGAGGACCATCCCAGCTACCCCCCCGGGGGCCCCGCACAGGCCCGTGCCAGGCCCTTCACACCAGCAGGACGTGCCCGGCTGCTGTGTGTGTGTCCACAGCTGCACCGCTCACATGAGACAGACACCCACAGGGACATGTGTGCGCACACACACACGCGTGCACACGTGGGCTCTTTACCTTCCTCTGATACTTCTGACCACTCTGGGTTGGGAAATTCATACTGGCCCATTCGGATGCGGCTCTTCATGCCCGGAGAGATGGCAAGGCCATGGTTGGAATAGAAGGGCGGATACCCACACAGCCTGAGCCGAGGGGAAGCAGGAAAGGAGGAACGGAGTCAGTGTTATCTGGGGGAACTGCACCAGGAATAGGGTGAGAAACAGACTTCTGGTAGATGTCACAGAGGAACTGGGACTCGATTCAGGAACAATATAGAAAGTCAAGGACAGTGTCCAGGATTCCTAAATACCAAGCGCCTGAACCACAGGTTTCCCTGCCCATTAGCTAGTTCATACCCACCACTTAGCTATCAGAAGCAAAGGGACATGCAGGAGCTTCTCAGGGAATACCGCATCCACAGGGGAATGCTAACCTTTGCCTCTCCCTCTCGTCCAGGAGAGACACAGGCCTCCTCCCACCCCTGCGCTGGCCTGGTCCGGCCCGGCCCCGCCCCCTCCCTGCCAGTCCCTCCGCAGCACACTCACAGGATATACATGATGACACCTAAGGACCACATATCACAGGACTTGTCATACTTCTCTGGGCCCAGCACTTCTGGAGCTGCAAACCAAAGGTCAGTGTGAGTGGGCCTGACCCTCAGACACTATGGCCCACCCCAGTTTCTCTGTGGATGATGCTCCCGCCCCAGCCCTTCATGATGGGGCCATAGCTTGGCAAGGAAGGGAATAACCCTAACCCAGCCCTGGGGTCAGATAGAGGAAAACAAAGACCCTCCTCACAGTGGAACCAGAGGCTCGAATCTTAAGATAAAATAATTCCTGGCAAAAGCCACGCAGACCCATGATGTCCACTGAGTTTGACAGACACATTTGTCAGCTGATCCTGTGCCATCAGTGAGGGGCCAGAACCAAACCTGTGTACCAGACACCACTGGGAGCCTGATGGAGATGACGGCTCTTCTGGAGGAAAGTGCCCATATGCACAAAATCCTGCCCGCAACCTCAGGCAGACAATTTCCTGTGACACTTCAACCCCAGCCTAACTCTGACGAGCCCTATTTCAGGTCAGGTCGCACCAAAACTGGCACCAGAGAGGGCCACAGGACACGGCCCTCCTACGACCTATGGCTCCAAGATCGAAGAAGCAGGTTCGAGAAAGCTCTGGGGAAGGACGAGCCCCGGCCTCCTCTGGACTCACCCACGTAGTATGGTGTATAACAAGGAGTGGTCAGCGAGTTGTGGCTGGTGGTTTCCTTGGCAAAACCAAAATCAGTGAGTTTCAGAATGGCGTTGGGCCTTTTGGAGGTGTATAGGAGATTCTCAGGCTACAGAAAGAGAGACAAAGTAGCGATCCTGCTGTGAGGGGCTGTGGGAAATCACGAGGGCACAGGTGACTTCCTTCCCCCCTCCGCCAGCAGCCACTAGTCTAGCCCCTATGATCTGGCGCCATCGGCTGTGTGTGACCAGCTGGCTCCCTGCCTTCCAAGGGCTTAAGAGACAAAGGAGGTAAGAGATGAATGCAGAGAACCAGCAATAAATTCCACAGGCAGAGAAACCAAAGGTGGGACCGTATGGTGCTGACCGGGGCTGAGCCTGGCCACAGAGGCTTCCCTGCTGGGTTTGGCGGTTTGCCCAGAGAGGGCAGACCCTGCAGGGCAGAGAATGGTGCTCTGCCCCCGTCTGTCCTCAGGAACCAGGCAGCAAGGAGGCAGAATGACTCTGGCAATCCTTCCTAGGGTCGCTATGATCCCAGAGCCCTCTGCAGCACCCGAGTTGGGGGGGTGGGGGGCGGGGGGGCGGTGATGAACGGGTGGTACCTTGACATCCCGATGAGCAATGTTGATTGAGTGCAAATACTGAATGGCCTCACCAATGCTCTTCATGATTTCTGATGCTTCTGTAGAGGAGAGGGAAAAAAAGTCACGAGATTATCATTAGGTCTGAAACCTCAATATACTAGTCCACCCTCCACCCCCTGCCCCCCGCCCCAGTGCAGCCTAAGGTTCCTTAAATCCACCGCCCACGCCAGAAACCAACACACAAGGAGCCACCAGGCTCAGCTGCGGGTACCAGCCCAGGCAGCGAGCTGGAGGAGGCAGCAGGCCCCAGCACCTCCCACAGAGGGTGGGTACCAAAGAGGGTCCCCTTCAGAAACCCCACTGCCCTGCCTGCCCAAGGCCTTTCCCACAACAGACCCTTTCTACCTCTTTCTGTGAATGCCTGGTCTCCTCGGTCCTGGATTCGGCTAAAGAGTTCTCCACCATCCAAACTGAAAAAAAAGCCACAGTTACATCTGGGGAACACAACACCCACCACCACTCTCCATCATCCCCCTTCCCCCCAAAATTCAAGCATTCACATTTTAAGCTTCAGGGCACAGCTGGCCAGTCCTCAGAAAGTGAGGGGTCTGGGCAGGGAGTGGGGAGGCTGGGCCGGGAGCAGAGCCAGCAAGGCCGCTTACCACTCCATCACGATCAGCAGGCACTTCCTCCCCGCATACAGGTTCTCATAGACGTCCACGATCCGCACAATGTGTGGGCACTGGGAGGCCCGCCAGTGCAGCTCTACCTCGCGTCGGGCCTTGGGGCAGTCCTGAAGCATCTACAAGCCAAACAGCTTTCTGAGCAACCGCGCCGTCTCTGTAGGGGCACGGCTGGCTGCTGGCCCACGTGCCTGCTAACAGCCCCTCTGATGCGCCGTAAACTCCCTTCTACCACTGATCCTCTACCAAGCTAGCCGCCTTGGCATTTTCCCTGGCAGCTCCTTCTCCTAAACCTGACCTGGAGCTTTGCAGGTCCCTCATCTCCTCTAACAGGAACCTTAGTGTGACCCCTTGGGGCCTTGACAGTCTATGCAGCTAAAGGCACATGGAAGGCAGGCAGCAGGCAGCACTGCAAGACAGGGGGAAGGCGTCACGGGAGAAAGACAGACTGAAGAAAACCAACCCAATAATGGAGAGGCGTCCAGGGAGAGGAGAGACTCCAGAATTTATAAGAAAAGGTACTTCCAGATCCTACAAACCCAGCACTGAATGCCAATGTTCTTTCTACTTCTGGGATTTACCTCATTCAACCACAGATGGCATCGGAGTCAGCCCAACGTAGTTCGAATCCTGATTCTTATAAGATCTGCAACTTTCAGCAAGTTCTTTGACTCACCACGCCTCCCTCACGGCCCCTCACCTTTCACGGGCCAGGTGGCCAGGGCATTAAAAGAGCCTGAATCCCTCATGAGTCTCAGGGGCTGAATCTTGAGTAGTCCACGCCAGTCTCATTAAGCCCAGGCACTTTACTAGTGACTGGCTTGGAAGTACGCCTAAGACCCAACGCCAGTCGAGGAGAACTCTGTAGGACACTGGCTGATAGGCCTCTTAAAGGGAGCGCAAGGAACATACGTCAACTCTCCTGCATATGACACCTGGGACCATGACAGTCACCTTGATTTCATGAGGGAACCAGCCTAAAAGGATGAATCCACACACTGAGGAAGGCAACCAGGAGAGGGGGAAACTACCTGGATCCCTGCAGGTATCACCATACATCCCTTGTGACTTCTTTTTGGTAAGAGCCAAAAAGCATCCTGATACATCCCTTCGTAAATGGGTACAAATTTGTTATAAGGATTAAATGAAAGAATTCTGCAGAATGCCTAGCAGAGTGCCTGGCGTGTGCTAAGTAAGAGGAGCTGTCGTTCCCATTACAGGATGTCTGCTAAGGGCACAGTGTAGGTACCAAAATCATTAAGACAAGGTCCCTCACCCCGCCCGCCCGTGGGAGGTGAAGATCAGCACAACACAGCACACACCCACCCGCTTCAGAGGGCGAGAGGGCCGCGCGTGAGGGCGGTCCGAGCGAGAAGCAAAGGCGGTGGCGGCGGGCGGGGGGCCGGCGGGCGGGGAAAACCAGTGGGGTCGGGGTTGACTCAGAGGGAGCAGGGCTGTGGAGCGGGGGTGAGCTAAGGAACCTGCTGGAAAGTGTGTGACGCTTGGTTCTTAGTAAGTAAAATCAGACGGCCAAGAGGGAGCCAGAGCAGACGGGGCAATGAAAGGCAAACACAAGGATTTCCAACAATAAAATTAGCACTCGTTTACGCTATGGCCCATAATATGCTCGGCCTTTTCTAATTTTACAGTAACTGCCATTACAGGATGAGAAAACCGAGGCTCAGAGGAAGAGCGTGTGCCAGGCGCAGATTTGGAGAAAGGCGGAGCCAGGGTTGGAATCCAGGACTGGTGGACTGCAAGGCCCAAGCCTTTTCCACTGCACGCCACGCAGCTTTTAAAGAAGGAATGGAGGCAGAGGCCCGTTAGTCTCAGACCGCCAAATGCAGACTGGCTTTGCATAGGCGATCCCCAGGCAGATGCCCAGTGAATTCAGGCTCCTAAAGGGCCAGCAAGAGGAAGGTCCCCATGACGTCACACTGCCACCTAGTGGCCAAATGAGGATACCGCACAGGTCCTGGGTTCAGCCAGCCTCAACTTCATTCATTTGAAGGCAGCAGGAGAAAAATTTATTTTCCTTTCCCAAGCTCTATGAGGAGTAAAAGGAAGCACTGACTGATTTCATGTGCATGTAATTTAATTCCACAAGTATTTATGAGCTCCTACTAAGAGCTGTACATTGTACAGGACATCAAGACCAAACAGAAGAGTTCTGATCTGAAAGAATTCAGGCTGGAGATGGGGGGCGGGCACTAGGAAGGGGCACAGAGGAAATACTTATAACCCACTGAGATAACGGGCTGTGAGACTGACTGGTAAGTTCAAAGGATTCAGAAGCAATAGTCCTCAGGGCAGCCAAACAGGAAAGACCTCTACCGCCCCCTAAGAGCACATAGGAACTGAGGCCCTGAGAAAAAGAAAGTTGTTAAATTTGCTCAAACAGAGGCAACATGAGGTCATGGATCAATTTCTGGTTGCATAACCTCGAAGTGGTCCTTACCTTTCTAAGCCTGTTTTGCAGCTCTAAGTTAGGGGGGATAATACCTACCTGGCCCCTGCCTCCTAGAGCCACTGTAAACATCCAATGAAATAACACCTCTAATTGTGCAGTGTTACCAGACAGGCACTCATCACTGAGCCAGCAGCATAACTGTCTCTCTGTCACATCTGTGCTGAGGCTGGAGTACGCGGTAAAGCCAGCACAAGTCACCTGCAGGACTGCAGGCTGGGTTCTGTCTGCAGCCTGGTGACCACCGCCTGGGAACCAGCTCCAAGTTCTAACCAGTCACAGCTGTGCTAAGTGAAGAAGCAACATGGCCCCAGCCCAAGTGCACACCCCTCCTGAAATGAGAGCACACACTCAAAGTTCTGTTCTTTCTGCCTCAGGTACGTTGGAGCATGGCATCAGGCAAACGAGAAGTGCAGTCAGAAAGCCTGGGTTCACATTTCCCCTCCAGGTTCACACGCAATTCTTTGCCCGGTGGAGGAGCCAGATGGACCTAGTACAACACACCTGGCCTTGGGAATCACACACAACTCACATCCCATTTCTGCACTTCCCAGCTTGTGTCACGGAGGCCACTTTATATTTCTGAACAGGGTTTCCTCATCTGTAATACTGGGTTCCACTGAACAAAATCAGTAAATTGTAAAGAGTGGTATTTTTTAATTCTAGGAGAAATAGAATAAAAATTTCCCATGAAGGCTGGTAACTGACATTCAGGGACATGTTTATCAAAAGTCCGTGAATGGATACGAAAACCAACGCAAGCAGTGAAAGCAAGACCTTCAAATCAGTCAGGAGGGCAGGCTGGTTGACGTCATGGGGCAGCGCCAGGAAGAGCCAAAGAGGCTTTGCAGACAGCTGTGGCGCGCAGAGCGCCCCGGGAGAGGGAATCAGGAATGTGCTAATCTGGAGTACATGGCTCAGTAAAGAACAGCAGGGGGGGTGCCTGAGCTCCACGCCAGAGTGAAGAGACAAGGAGAGAAAACAGGATTCCCAAGGTGTTGACAGGGGCAACCAGCAGAGGTGCGGTGGGAGGTTCAACCAGAAGCCAAGAGAGTCACCTAGGAAAGGTTCCGCCTCCCTGGCCTGGAAAAGGACAGAGGCCGCCAAAGGACCCAGGACCACGGCCCCAAGGACCTGAAGCTGAAAGGGGAAAGTGTCTTCCGACTAAAAAGTCACACAGGCTCTTGGGCAAGGCATGTCTGCCTAGAAGGGACTGTGAAATATTTCAAACCCATGCTAAGCCTGGAACAGGTACTGCGACTTCTGAGCTCCCTCCAAGCTTGCGCCTGAAATTCTCTTGCACTGTAGAAAAGACTGCGGCATGTACTATATTGTGCTAGACTGCAATGCCATAGGCAAGCCCACCTCCCAGTGTGGCAGGGGCCACGCACCAGGCCACAGAGTCCACTGCCTGGGAGTCCCTCACCCTAGGGTGAGGGTGGCAATAACAGAGATATGGGAGCTCTCCCAAAATGCTGTTTCTGCCTGTCTTCGCCGGAACCTGGAGGGAGGTGGAATGGTCCCACCTGTCTCCCCGACCAGTCTCCCATCATGGGCTCACACGAAAAGACTGGAAAATGGTCGGCATCCCAAGCCTGGCCCAGCCGAGCCAGGGAAAAGGGAAGAAACAGAGCCCAGGCCCGAGGGCCTGCTCACCAGCAGAGGAGAGGGGAGGACAGAAAGAAACTAGCCCGGGCCCCAGCGGAGCGTCCCCTTCCCAAGCTCCGCCACCGCTTACCGAGAAGCTTGTAATCCCTTTGGGCCTCAGTTTCCTATGTATTAAATAGCATAATAACAGTACCTGTCTACATTAAATGAATTAACACGTGCGTTATGTGGATTACTAAGGGTGGTACTCGGTGCACAGAAAGCACTGCATTAGTGTTCCCTAGGATTGTTCTGCTCCCCCGACCCACCCCCGGTGCTGGAATCCCACTGGGGCGGGGAGCTGGACTCCCAGTCCTGCCCTTCTCATTGAAGGTATTAGCACTGGGTGGAGGGGGCACCCAGAACCCTGGAAGGGAGGCAGCTCTGGCATCCCAGCTCTGAGCAATCCAGCTCCCTCCCTACACCACCTGAACTGGACAGCTGGGGGCAGGGCTCCAATGTAATGAGAAGAAGCCATCCCTTCCCAAGAATGGCCCTGTGGTAAGACTGATGCAAGAGCCTGAATAGGGCTCTGTTGTCGGTGTGCGGCGTGCGGGGTGCGGCGTGCGGTGTGCGGCGTGCGGTGTG
>PVJD01006980.1:0-90422 GCA_004026545.1 Mormoops blainvillei | reverse complement strand
GGACCGGGTGGCCAGGAGCAGAACATCTGAAATTCGTTGCAGCCAGGCAGGTCCCCTCACAGGCAGGTGTACCCAACACTCACCTACAGGACTACAGTCTCTGCAGATCTGTGAGCCAGGCTCAGGAGCCTCCTGCACAGTGTGTATTTGCAGGGGAAATAAAGAGAAGCACTGAAAGATCCCTTTCTGAAGTTCTTTCAGACACTATGAGCTACACTGATTACTTCAGCTATGCTGAAACCAACAGAACAGAGATTAGAGACAGACGCAACAAGGGGTGTTCAGGACTCCTCCCAGCCTTGGCTATCACACAGAACTGCCATCAGTACCAACCAGGAAAGAGTTGTCTCTTTTACACAGATTGGCCCCTCACAGGAAACAGACAGATAATTCACTAGAAAATGTACATTATTGGAAATAATCTGGGACAGACTAAGACCTGTGGTGGGGGGGGGCAAGGAAACACTCCAATCATTTTCTCTGAAGACTGAACAGCAACCCTTTGGGTGACCCAAGGATTCCACGCTCCCAATCAGAACAGAGGCCCCATCTGGAGGCAAGTGAAGGTGGTACTCGCAGTGCTTTTGGACATAAGATGGACTACTCTTGGGCCTTGTGCTGATTGTAAACCAACTGGATAGAACAGTGTGGACAAGGCAAACCTGAAGGAGACAGCCACAGACCATGGATTGCTTGTAGCCTAAAATAGGCTACATATCCTATTTGTGTCATAGCCAGACTAGGATACCATCTGATATTATTACCAGGGGCTGATCTGGAAAGAGAAGACAGTGGCAAACACTAGACTCTGCTGAGATGAATTGTACTTTGATCTTCTTCATTATCTGCATTATTTTCTAATCCTGCATAGCTTTTCACCATTTTTTCTTTTTCTTCAAGTTTGTTCCTATTATTTTACAATTTTTGTACTTTAGTTTATTTAAAATTTCATATTTTACTCCTCCTTCTTTTACTCTATCTTGCCTTTTTCTTTCCCTTTCTTATTTTTGTTTTAAATTTTATTTTTTACTTTTCTATGACTTGTTTCTATACCAAACTTTTACTATTTCTCCTCCCTCCAGCCTCTCAAAACTATTTTTCTTGTCATTAGTTATCCCTTTTTCTTATTATCCCTTTCTTATAATATCTTTACTCTCTCTCCACCTTTATTAATCTTTGCTCATTTGTTGATGTGGTGGTGGTTGTTGCTTTTCTTTGATTTTATCCCTAGGTGCTCACTATTTTTGTATTTCAAATCTCAAGTTTTAATATTCCTCTCTCCTACTCCATTTTGCTTTCCTCCTGCCATTTCCCATTTTTTTTGTTTTAAATTTCATTTTTCACATTTCTCTCTTAGCCTGGTTTTCTTTCCTCACCCATTATTGCTTCTCCCTCTATCCTCACAAAATCACTTTTCCTTCCTTCACTCAACTAATAATCTTTTTCTTCATTCGTTTTTCCTTCTTAATCTGTTTCCATTTATATTAATTTTTGCTCATTTGCATTGGTATTGCTGCAGCAGATCTTTTTCTTCAATTTGTTCTTATTTTTCCACTATTTTTTAATATTTTTAACCTAATATGATATTCTTCCCTTTCCTTACTCCATTTTGCCTTCTTCCATCATTTTTTTTATTTACAATGTAAGTTTAATTTTCTTTCTTTTGTCGCCTGTTTGTATGCCCCACTCTTATTATCTCTCCTCCATCTACCATCTCAAAATCATTTTCTTTCCATTAGTCATCTCATTTGTTTTCCCTTTCTTATAATAATCTTAATCTCTTTCCACCTTTATTAATATTTGTTCATTTTTTGTTGATAGTGTGATTGTAGGTTGGAATTATTTTTGTAGGTGTGGGTTTTGGTCCTCGGTTGTTTTGTTTTACTGTGGCAGAATCTGTACAACAACATAGAAGATGTTGTGGATGGAGTGATTCACAATCAGCTATCCGGAGAGAAGAACCCACCAAAGAATGATCCAACAACTAGCAAAACCCCATTATAACTCAATAGCTCACATAAATGACATAAAGTGCATCCCAAGAACATCCAGATCAAGTGATCAAGGAGACTGTACCACTGGGCCCCACAGGATTTCCACCACAGAAGACCACTTCATGATGACAAGAAATCAAATCAGGTCAATTTATTATGCAGAAACAAAAGTCACCTAAAATTAAGAGAAAAAGAAATGACCCCCAATAAAAAGGAAAGGAAGAATCCCCAGAAAGAGTGATAAGTAAAATTGAGTCAAGTAATCTATTAGACATGGGGTTCAAAATAATGGTTATAAGCATGCTCAAAGAGCTGAAAAGAATGACAAGGAACTCTATGGAAGCTACAAGAAAGTTACAGAGAACTAAGAAGCATGGGAAAAGACATAGGAATTATGAATAAGAGCCAGGAGGAAATGAAAAAATATGATATCTGAAAAGAAGAATACACTAGTAGAAATTAAAAACCAGCTGGATGAAGCAGAGGATAGAATCAATGAGATGGAGGAAAAGATAAAAAACAACAACTACAACAACAAACATCACCCAGAAAAAGGAACAAAAAGAATAAAAGACTTGAAAAGAATGAATAGTTTAAGGGAGATGCAGGACAATGTGAAATATAAAAATATTTGTTTCATAGGGATACCAAAAAGACAAGAAAAGGAACAAGGGAAATAAAAGTTCTTTGAAAAAGTAATCACAAAAAATTTCCTTAACTTGGTGAGAAAAAAAAAGTCCATGAAAGTCCAAGAAATACACACGGTCTCTATCAAGATGAAACCAAAAGGCCCACTCCAAGACACATCATAATCAAAATGGCAAAATTTAAAGATAAAGAGAGAAAAAGACAGCAAGGGGGAAACAGCTAGTAACATACAAAGGCGCTCCGATAAGACTTTCAACTGATTTCTCAACAGAAACACTACAAGCCAGAAGGGAATGGCAAGAATTATTCCAAATAACAAAAGTCAAGGCCTGCAACCAAGACTAGTGTACCCAGAAAAAGGCTCTCACTTAAACTAGAAGGTGAAATAAGAACCTTCCCAGACCAAAAAAAAAAAAAAAAGGGGGGGTTTGCTAAATGAGTACATCTCTACCAAACCAATATTGCAATAAATGCTAATTGGACTGCTTTAAAAAGATATAGAGAAAGACAGAGAGAGAGAGAGAGAGAGAGAGAGAGAGAGAAAGGAACACAGGCACAAAGAGGAAAAATGGCAATGAATAAATACCTACCACTAATAACCTTAAGTGTAAATGGATTAAAAGCTCCAATCAAAAGATATAGGGTATCTGAATGGATGAGAAAACATGACCCACATATATACTGTCTACAGGAGACCATCTCACACACAAAAAAAAGACGTTAAGAAGCTGAAAGTGCACAGATCGAAAAAATATTGCAAACAAACAAATGAAATAAATGCCGGGGTAGCAATACTTCTATCAGACAAAATAGATTTCAAAAGAAAAACCATAATGAGACAAAGAAGGTCACATCCTAATACTTAAAGTAGTCTAACAAGAGGATTTAACCCTTATAAACATATATGCATCTAACATAAGAGAAACTAAATATATAAGGAAAATCTTGGAGGACTTCAAGAAAGATATTGACTGCAACACAGTTAAAAATGGATAGACCTACCAAGCAAAAAATGATCAAGGGTATTGTGGTAGTGAATGAAACTCTAGATCGAATGAACTTATGTACAGAATGTTTCAGGTCAAAAAAGCAAAATATACATTATTTTTAAATGCACATGAAATATTTTCATAGATAAGCCATATAGTAGGAAACAAAACAAGCCTCAACAAATTCAAGAAAATTGGAAAAATATCAAGAATCTTCTCTGATCACCATGGCTTGAAACTAGAAACAACCTCAAGGAAAAAAAAAAACTCAAAAAATTTCAAATTCATGGAGACTTAATAGCATGCTATTAAATAGCGAATGGGTTAACAATGAGATCAAGGAACAAATAAAAATTATATGGAAATAAATTATAATAAACAAACAACTACCCAAAACTATGGGACAGAGCAAAGACAGTGCTACAAGAGAAGTTCATTGCAATATAAGCTTACTTAAAGAAGGTAGAAAATTCTCAAATAAACACCGAACCCTACAACTACAAGAAGTAGAGGAACATTACACAAAGCCTAGAGTGAGTAAAAGAAGAAATAATCAAGATCAAAGCAGAACTGAATGGCATAGAGACTAAAAGAACAATTCAAAGAATCAATGAATATGTGGGCTGGTTCTTTGAAAACATAAACAAATTTACAAACCTTTAACCAGACTCATCAAGAAAAAAAGAGAGGATGCAAATAAATAAACTCAGAAATGAAAGAGAAGTTAAAGCTGATACCACAGAAATGCAAAGGATTCTCTCTGGCAAGAGGGTGAAGGAGTGAATGGAAGTCACACCAACCGTTCCCCAGGACAAATCTGGAACTAAAACAATAACTGTAGAGAAATCACCTGGAACAAACAACTGAACCATAGCAAGAGAGAAGCCTTATAACCTTGGAAAGACACTAGAATCAGCTTCACCACAACTTGTCTGGTAAGGAGTGCAATGGAGATGCCAGAAGTCTTACTGGGCACCCACAGGAGGTAGCACCAGAGAGATATTTAAGCAGCCAGTTGGCTCTCCCTGAAAAGAGTGGGGTCTAAACCCTAAGCTGGCAAGGTTGTGGAGAAAAGGGGATCCTAGTACACTGTTTGTGGGAATGTAGGCTGGTGCAACCACTGTGGAAACACTGTGGAATTTTCTCAAGCAACTAAAAATGGAATTCCCTTTTGACCCAGCTATTCCAGTGCTTGGATTATACCCTAAGAATCCTGAAATGCCAATTCAAAAGAACCTATGCACCCCTATGTTCAAAGCAACATAGTTTTCAATAGCCAAGTCCTGGAAGCAACCTAAGTGCCCATCAGTAAATGAATGGATCAAAATCCATGGTACATTTATACAATGGAATATTACATAGCAGAAAGATAAAATAGCTGCTACCCTGCACAACAGCATGGATGGAACTGGGGAGCATTATGCTAAGTGAAATGAGCCAGACAGTGAAAGAAAAATACCATATGATCTCACCTATAAGTGAAACCTAATTAACAAAAAAAAAGCAAACAAAATATAACTGGAAACATTGAAATAAAAAACAAACTGACAGTAACCAGAGGGGAGGGGAAAGGGGGATAACGGGGAAAGAAGAGGAAGGGTCATCAAGGAACATGTATAAAGGACCCATGGACAAAGCCAAAGAGGGAATGGATTGAGCTTGGGAGATGACGGTGGGTGGGACAGGGGAAAATCGTGGTGATAAAAAGGAGACAACTGTACTTGAACTACAAGAAAAAAATGAAAACATATAAATTTAAAAATATTAAAAATAATATATATTGGAAACTATATTAATATCTGAAATGTATAAATCAACAAGAGAAAAACAGAAACCTTAATATGAAAATGGACGAAGTTTGAGAATCGGAAATGTGTAGAGATAAATCCCCAAACCCTAATATCACAGAAATATATACTGAAAATCCTTTAATATGAGAAATTTACATGAAATAACTTTACATCTATTAGATTAGAAAGAATGTAAAAGCTGAATAATGTCAAAAATTGGTATGGATTTTAGGATTAAAAAATGCCTCAGCTGGTGGAATTATAGACTGACACACCAATCTGATAATACTTATTAAAATTAAATACAAATGATTATATATAAATAATGCAACTTATATTTGAAGTAAATTTTCACTAAGATCCATAAGAACTATGCACAAGATTATTAATAAGGCATTCTTTGTGATGGAAGGAAGATGTGTGGAGGAATTCTTGGCATCAATTTTTGGGAAAGCAAGAGGTTAAATATGGTGAGTTTAGATCACAGAGAACTGTGTAGCAGTCAGAAGCAGTGGTTTAATGTACATATAACAAAATCAATGGATCTTTAAAGAGTACTGATTGAAAAATTTAAAAACAAAGTGACATATAACACATTAAATAAGTTAAAATGAAGGAAAAAGTTCACTTTACAAGAACATATAAATAGTAAACACAATGAAATGATTGTTGATGGGAGGGGTGGTAAGAGTGTGACAGCTGTGGGGAATGGATGTAGAAGATAATTAATGACAGGAAAGCTATGAAGGTCAAATTAAAATAATATACTATGATCTCAGGGATAAGATTCATTCAGACCTCCACATCTGAAAAGTCCTTTCATTTCAGCCTGTAGGACTTCCATGAACATGTCTTTCAGGGCAGGCCTAGTGGCAATGAACTCCTTGAGCTTCTGTTTAACCTGAAATGTCTTAATTTATACCTCAATTTTGAAGAAAAGTTTTATCAGATATGAGATTCTTGGGTGGAAGTTTTTTTGTTGTTGTTCTTTTAGCATTTTGAATATATCAGCCCTGGTGCCTCTGGCCTCCAAAGCATCTGATGAGAAAACTGCTGGTAATATTAATGAAGATCGCTTGTATACGATAAGTTGCTTCACTCTTGCTGCTTTAAAGATTCTTTGTCTTCGGCTTTCAACAGTGTGATTTTAATGTGTCGACGTGGGTTTCTTTTAGTTCATTTTCTATTAGAAGTTTATTAAAATTCTTGAAAGTTTACATTCATGTTTTCATTAAATTTGGGATGTTTTTGGTCATTATTCTTTTCAAATATTCTCTCTGCCCTTTTCTCTCTCTCTTTATGGGACTTTCTGGGACTCCCAATATCATACGTTGGTCCACTTAGTGGGGTCCCACATGTCTCTTAGATTCTGTTCACTTTTCTTCCATCTTGTTTCTTTCTGTTCATCAGACTCCATAATTTCAATTCCCTTATTTTCCAGTTTGCTGACTCTTTCTTCTGCTTACTCAAACCTGCCTTTGAATTACTCTAATGAATTTTTCATTTCAGTAATTATACTTTTCAATTTTAGAATTTCTTTTTGGGTTTTCTAACTCTATTGATATTTCCAAATTGTTCCTACATAATTTTATTGACTTTTTACCATATAGTCCTTTAATTATTTAGTATGTTAAGAAGATCTTATCTAGGAATTCCACCATCTGGTCTTTCTCCGAGATAGTTTCTATTTTGTTTTGTTTTTTCCTTTGAATGGGCCATATTTTCCATTTTCTTTGTATGCCTTGTGATTTTTTGTTGTTGTTGAAAGTTACATCTAAGCTAATAATGTGTTAAATCTAGAAATCAGCTTCTCCTTCTACTCAGTGTTTTCTTCTTTTTATTGTTATAAACTGTCCTTTGTACTGAAGATTAGCCTGAGGTGGAAACTTAAGTTTTCATCAAGGATTTTCTTATTCTGCACCTTTCTCTGAGTGTTTTCATTGACTTTGATGTTCCCTCTGTTTATGCAATTGCTCTTTATTTTTATTGTTGAAAACTATGGAATTTCCTCAAAAAAATTAAAAATAGAACTACCTTTTGACCTGGCAATTCCACTGCTGGGGTTATGCCCTAAGAATCCAGAAACACCAATGCAAAAGAACATACGTATCCCAATGTTCATAGCAGCACAATTTACAATAGCCAAGAATTGGAAACAACCTAAGTGCCCAATGGTAAATGAGTGGATCAAAAAAGTTATGATACATTTACTCAATGGAGTACTACACAGCAGAAAGAAAGGAGCTTCTACCCTTTGTGCAGTTGCTTTTGAATGTTGTATTCTTTAATATATAACTCCCAAAGTGTGGGGAATAGAGAACAATAAAAGGGAAAAAAGGTGCTGGCCCTGTAAATTTCTTGGAAGCCACTTCAGCTAGAGGGAGAGTGGCTTACAACAGTGGATGGTGTAACATTGGCTGTCCACCCCTGTGTCTGCACTTCCATTATCTGAGTCAGTTATCAGTGACCAGAACTCAGATCACAAATATTTTGAGAACAGAGTCCTTATTGCCCATCCTGGTTCCCACTGGTTGTATGTAAGCTATTCTAGGAACACATGCATAGCTGCTGCCAGAGGGCTGGGACTGGAGAATAATAATGGCTATTGAGTTAAGAACCAAAATTAAAGACAATTTATCATCCAAGCCTTTCACAGGAAGTTATAGCCCTTCAATAGACTCCAGAGATCCAAAATAGTTACTTCAGACAGATTCTGCCCATGCAATTTTTGTCTATGGTTGGGAGACAAATTCTTGGTGCTTCTTACTCTCCTCTTTTCTGAGACCCCTTTTAATCTTTTATTCTAGTATTTTACTAGTTTCCATAAATTTTTCTTTCCTTTATCTATGCATACCTCCCTAGTCATTGGCTTTTTTTGTATCATTTCACTTATAGACTTTAAGTTAGTTTGTAAAGTATCATAAAGGTAATCTGTACCTGCTTTCCTGAGTTGTTGGTATTAAATTTTAAAAATTACAGTAGATAGCCATCCTAAGAGAAAAAAAATCATAACCAGGAATATTTTGCTTCATGTGTCTACAAATTCTCAGGCAAATTCTAATCAAAAAATATTTTTTCTCACAAAGGACAGTGTCAGAAAGAAAGAAGTAGTTTGGCTCTCGTATCACAAGTAGAATTTATAACACGGGTAGTGAGGAAAACAAATAGAATAAATTAAAATCTGAGGTACAGGTGGCAGACTTTATTCTTCACTGACTGTCCCTGTCATGTATACCCAGACAATAAAACCTCATTAACCTGAACTCTATTAGTATATAATCTCCAATAATCTCTACCTGCCCTACCTAAAAATTTGTTGCCGCTGTGAATATATACACATACACAGTCTGCTCAGAAAATAGATAAATTAGACTAAGTGAGAAGATTAAAGAACCCCTACTTTTGCTGAAGCTTTTTTATATAATGAATGTCCTAATCACAAATGATTATCTATTCATTAAAGTCATTATAGCATTCTGTAAAGACTTGAGGCCAAGTTCTCTCTACTTCTCCCCTCAGGTAATTAAACTGCTTTTATTTTAACATTTTATTTACTCAACTTGGGCTTTCCCTCCAAAGAACTGATGAATTAGTTTGTCCAAACCAATCAGAACAAATTTGACTCTCTGGATATGCGTGCATACACTATCCCATATGGCCAATGATAAACACATTTGTCAGGGCTTAGTCAGAAAATAATTTTTCCCTTTCTAATAGTGGTTCAAAGTATTAAAAATCATTATACAGTACTGCTTTCACAATGGAGAGTTGTTTCTATACATGAGGTTTTAAATACACATTATTTGTCACAGGTTATGAATGCACTGTGTACCACAGGACTCCCTAATGAGAAGTCAGCTACCCTACTGGGTTTGGTGGGCCAGGGCAGCGTAGTCTACTGTTCTGTAATAGAAAATCAAACAGATCATTTCACATCCATCAAATACATGCAGAGCTCCTTTACTGGTTTATTCTCCTGCCATTTAGGATGTAAAATCATTTCTTACTTTATGAAAACAGTGTTCTCTCTAATATAATCATTAATTTACATATGAAGGTTATTCTTAGCAATAATATAGGAACCAAAATTACAACGACATTCTAAAACCATAAACTGCCTTTTCAGAATGCACTTTCTTTCTCTCTCTCTCTTGAAAAGCTACAGTGCTTTTAGGACAGGAGATATTACTTCAGAACTCAAGTTTTAAAGCATTTATTTGTCCCATAATAAAGGTGATAAAGTTCTTTATTGTAAAAAAGACTATAAATATATTTATCAATGATTTCAAAAACCCAGAAGTGGTTCTATTCTACAGTGGAAAATATGAGTCTCATGACATTTTGGTGTTATCAATAATTTCTACTGTTTCACTGATCCCTATACCTGTGGTGGTATTGAGCTGAAATTATTCTAGATAAAAATTTCCTAAGGAGACTTATGTAACAAATTCTCTCTTAAGTCAAGCATATAAACACCAGAGTGAAAGGGAGAAATTAGTTCAAATTTCTCTTTGTCTGAAGTTTTGTCAAAATGTCTATTTCTGTAGAAAGGAAAGAAGATAGAGCTTTGACCTGGTAACTGGATTGTAGGTGAAACCAGGGCTCTGGGTGAAAAATTGTGAAGAAAATCAGTGAGGCTATATTCTTATTGGAAAGGCAATGATCGATCACATGGAAGAGTGGTTGCCAAAGTTTGTAAGGCCTGAAGCAGTTTATGAGACGCATAATTATGCTGATTAAGCATAATGAGACGAGGGTAGAGGATATTTCAGTGTTTTAAGGAATAGGAAAATAAAGTTATCTGGTGGGATTGAGGTTTCTCCTGCTCCAAGACTTTGTTGAATAATTTTCCTTCTGTAAGTCAAAAACTTACAAAAACGAGGAAGAACTCAAAAATCTTCAAAATCTAACCATTTTTTTGTCTTAGTTTCTAGAAGAAATGCTTTATATTGTAAGAAAGACACGAGATGCAGCTGCCTGGAATATGACTTGAAAACAAACTCTAGGTATAAATTGAATCATCTTATTCTTCATTCATGAGTTTTAAAAAATCCTCATTTAATAGTTATAGGTTTTTGTTGTTGTTTTATTTTATTTTAAGGTACTTTCAAGAAATCTGAAAACATTTTAATTAAAGGGCATTCATAACTAGGAATAATTTTTCAAAAATACTAAGGAATCAAATTTGAATTTCCAATATAGAAATATGAGAAGGCTTATGTGGAGGACTTAACTTTAGTTACATTAGATAACTGAGGATCATAGAGTGTTCCAACATTACAGAGCTACATGTGGGGACAACTTCAGTTGAGTGCACAATTTATCACAGCTTGCATTTCATGTATTTTTTAAATAACACTACAGGCAATATTCTGAATAAATATATATATATTCCTCGGTTAATCAATTATGCTTGATTCCTCACAATTCCTTAAGATCTATCCCTTCACCTCTCTTCTCAAAACTATCACCTCTAGGTTATTAGCATTACAATTCTAGAGGGTCATTTGTCTTCTAGTCTCTCCCTCTCTCACTCTCTTACAGATTTAAAGTTTATATCTATTGTGGAAACTAAAACAACCTTTCTCATACTTTATTTTCATCAACTTCAACTTCTTACTCAGTTTACTTAGTGTCATATAAAGACAGTGACAATGTATCCCAGTTTGTCCAGGATGGTCCTGATTTATATATGTCATCCCAGAATAATTATTCAGTGCCTTTTTTTACTCTTCAAAATGCCCAGATTGGGATAATAAATTATATGGTTTTCCTACATGTAACTAAGTATCCAGATACCTCAGCTCATATCTCAGACACAATTCCTCTATCTTCTACAAGTTAATCCACTCATCCTCCTATACAAAAAATGATAATGTATAACTCCACATTGCCTTTGTATCCTAACTACCCCAATTATAATTATTTGTTTATTGAGAATTCATTCATTGAACAAATATTTAGCAAGTTCCTGCTCTGTGTCCAGCATTGTTCCAAGTGCTGTAGTTGGAGCAGCAATAGGTCCAACAAGTTCTGTGCTCTCATGGAGCTTCTATGTGAAGAATGCCTTTAACACTTAGGTATGTAGTGAGAACTGTTGTATTTGCTTACATGTTTACTCTTTTTTCTCATTTCCTTCTCTCCAGCATCCTATCATATTGAAAAATAAATGAGGAAAAATGGAAATATGTTTCCTCTTATCTCCAAGTTCCTCTCACCAGTACACAGATAGGATTTGGCAACAGAAATGATTTGGAATTGCTGTTTAGTGTGTCTATATGGGGAGATCCCAATCTCGCAGAGCGGAGGTCTGTATCCTTAGGAGGACATTACAAAAATTTGAGCCTCTGTCTGGAATTCAAAGGAACAGACATGTATACTCGGCTATCCCAAACATTATGCTTTGAAACATTATGAATCTGATTAAGCATAATGTCTGACTCTGCCCACCCACACACATATACACCTGTCATGCTTTAAGAATAAATATCTATATGTGAAAGTATTTGAATAAGAAGAAAATCAGCAAGAAGTATTAGGAAACCCAGATTTAAAAAACAAACCCTGAAACCTATGAACTTGCAACCCTAGGTCAGCACTACTTTAGTAGATGGGTGTGAGTTCAGATGCAAAATGCCATAAACATCAATAAAGATTGCACATTCCTTGTGTTTATTTAATTTACTCCTTATACATGCATTTTAATGGGAAAGTATTAGGGAGGGTAAGAAGGGAAGCTAGAGAGGTCAAATAAATATATTCATTTATACTCAGGTAATTCTATAAGTTAGTTGTATCATATCATTCCTTGTAATTTCTTTCTTTAAACTTCAAAATCTTCAAGGGCAAGCACTGTGCTTTCTAGTTCGCTATGGTATTCAAATGTTCTAATGAGTGTCTACTATCTGACGAACATTTGCTAGGTTGTAGGACATAACAGTGAATAAAAAAGTCAAAAATTTCTATCCTTGTTATTGGCTACAGTATCATTCACAATGTGCTTGTGAACAAAGGTTTTTCTGAGATTAAACTGATGTTTAATTTGAAAGACTAGTTGGTTGCTCTCCTATTTAACCATCTGTCCAATATTCTTAACTTCTCAGCAAAGTTTTATATGAGTTTGTAAAGGTTCATATCTGTAGAGTGTGGTTAGGTTCATTCTAATTCAATTTCTCTATCTCAAAGTAATAGTAAATAAAATATTCCCAAAATAATAGTAAGAAAGCTGTAGGAAGGAGGAGGGTGGGTCTGGGAAGAAGGGTAGCATTTATTGAGCATTAACTTTGTTAATGCAATTGCTTTACAAATATAGCTAACAATAAAGCTGTTTATTCATCACAAGATTTTCAAGGTCGAAAAAATGGCAACCACTTCTTTCAGGTTTTGAGGCAACAAAAATTGGACACCCCTTAAAAAAATTTGGTATATGTGTTGTCATGTTTGATAACATTAATGTGTTTTTGTAACCTCATATTACTTCATATTTCTCTAGTTAATATAATTTGGAGTATGGAATCCCTTTGAAAGTAGAAACATAAGAAAATAGATTATCATACAAAATAATACTACAAATGTAGTATATTAACAACAAAAATTTTTGAGTAACCTCTATCATCCTTCACAATAAGACTGGTAACTACAGATTATTTTCATATTGTTAGGATAAATTTGAAATGCAATGCTCAACTGAAAGTGGCTTATGGCAATAACTACATCACATGGTTAGCTCATTAATTTTTTATAGGTTTATGGAAATAAGTAGGAGACATTCCAGAACAATGAAGACTTGAGTTGTAAAGTTTTGTATATCTCATTTGCATTTACTTTACATAGGCAAGACATGTCACTTTCCCAAGCAGTCTCATACTTATCACCACTTCATTCTGTGTTCAAAAATTCTGTTATTCTTACCGGTCCAGATGTCCTCTCAACCCCAGTCATGGTCATATTTAGCTCTACCCTCTTAGGCTTTAGGCCAGGGGTGGCAAACTGTAAAGCCTACAGGAACTTGGCAAATACCAAAACGAATTTACTCCTGGTGTAAGAGACATGGAGATGGTTGGGACTGCAGCAAAAGATAGAGAAAATGCTATTTTTTAAAAAAGGCAACTAGCAAGTTGTTCCAGGTGGTTATTGCCATACATGAATGCCAGTCTAGTGCTCCGAGATCCGCCTTTTCAAGTGAAATGAGCTGCAGATTTTCTTGTAAATTCTCCCAATGTTTAAATGTTGGTCACTTTTCCACCACTACTCTAGATAACTGCTCCCATCCACTTTACTCCCTATTCCCCACACAAACAAATACAAATAAACCTATTCCATGTTTTCTTTCTTCAGATCCTGCTAGGTAATGCTATTCACTAATACTTGTTAAAGTGTTTAACATTGACAATGTGTTGATGTGCCTCCGAAACTGTGTTCACATTTACATTGGGACTAATGCTTAGGAAGGAATTGATATATGATAGTAAGTGGCTATTAGAATAAGTAGCTGCTTTGAGGAAGGGAGGACTATACTATAGACCTCAAATTATAAGACATATAAACTGATTGCTTCTATCAAGGTGTTAAGTAGACCTGCTTCAGACAAATATTATAGAGGGTAAAAACTGAGCTTAATTCAGTTCAGAACACAGAGTGAACTATGTGTCAACTGGAATTTTTTAATTGAATACCTTTAAGTGTTGTTTTTGTTGTTGGTGTTGTTTTCTGAGAAAAATGTTTTTTGTGGAGGGTGAACTTTAGTACAAAGAATGGTAAATGTGTCTCAGTCAGCCAGAGATGCCATAAAAGTATCATAAACTTAAAGAAGAGAAATTTATTTTCTCACTGTCCTGGAGGCTAGAAGTCCAAGAGCAAGGTGCCAACATGGTAAGTTTCTGTAAAAAGTTTTCCTCCTGCCTTGTGAATGACCACCTTCCCTTTGTCCCCACGTGGTGGTGGTGGAGAGCAGGAGAACATCCCTCTGGTGTCTCTTGTTATCAGGGTACTAATCTCATCATGATGGGCCCACCCTAATGACCTCATCTAAACTTAATTAACTCCCAAAGCCTGATTTCTAAGAAACATCAAATGGGGGTTAAGGTTTCAACATATGGATTTTGAGGGGACACTAATTCAGTACATAGTTGTACGTGATACATAGTGTGGACGATAGGTTATTTTGTTTGAACACTTTATTTACCAATATGAAATAACTTATTCATAAACAGATAAAATTAAGATATATTAATGAGCTATACTCTAACTTATAATGATTTTGTCATTTAAAAAGCCAATTTGCTCTCTAAAATTGAGGATTTTTTCCCTAGAAATAAATAGCAAATGTAAATATGCTGGTTTTCATGTTTCCTTCTCTCTCTCTCTCTCACCACTTTATTTTTTATTTTTTAAAGAAAGGGAGAGAAACATCAACGTGTAGTTGCCTCTTGCATGCCTCACACCCTGCACCGAGGACCTGGCCTGCAACCCAAGCATGTGCCTTGACTGGGAATTGAACTGGTGACCCTTTGGTTCACAGACTGGCAGTCAATCTACTGAGCCACACCAGCCAGGGCTCCCTCTCACCACTTTAGGTTTGTTTCTACAAATAGCACAGGAGAATACCAGCCCGATGCAGACAAAAGCCCATGGGTCACACCAGTCCTTCCTTCCTCACTTTAGCAGACAGAAGTTTCTACTCTGGAGTTTTCATGGGGCCTGGCAATTCTGAAAACCTGAGCCAGTGCCTACTTGTGCTTTGCCACAAAACACATCAAGAAGGGCCTGAAGAAGATGCAGGCCAACAATGCTAAAACAATGACTGCATGTGCTGAGGCTATCAAAGCCCTCATTAAACCCAAAGAGGTCAAGCCCAAGATCCCAAAAGGCAACAGTGCAAGCTCGATAGACTTGCCTACATTGCCAACCCCACGCTTGGGAAACATGTCTGAGACCAAAGGTCTCAGACTCTGCCAGCCAAAGTCCAAAGCCAAGGCTCAAACCAAGACCCATGCTGTTGCTGAAGTTCTGGCTCTATCTCGGCCTCAGACTGTGTCTCTCTCTCTTTTTCTCATTTACTCTTTCTGAATCTATATTCACAGAATAATTTAAACAGTACACAAAATAAAATCTATGGCTGAATTAACATATGTGCTTCTCAACTTATAATTTAGGTATTACTGACATTGTATTTCTTCATATGTTTTTTGAGTCTATAGTTAGAGAAAGGTCAAGAAAGAAGTAAAAACAACCTGACATTTTGACACCCCTAACTGCAAAAAGAAAATTTGCCAACCTATCAGTAACTAGCATATTAGGCTAAATTCAGGTCTCAGTTGAAATTCAGTGTGTTTTCAAATGGCTAACTAAAACACATTAGGCAATTACTATGAGCATAATCCAATGCTAGGTACCACAAAGCAAATAAAAGCAGTATAAGGCATAGTCCTTGTTTTGAAGGAGTTTGAAGTCCATTTGGGGAAAGGGATTTATATGCACAGAATGCTTACAGGACCATTAGATTTTAAATTGTGTGGTACAGACTCTCGAAGCAAGAGGAGTTCTAAAAAGTGTATTGTCAGACCGAGTTTAAGTAGCCAAGATTGTTAAAAGTCAAGACGACTGACAACATGAAATTTGATGAGTGTGCAGCAACCAAAACTGTCATTCATAGATGGTGTGAGCATAAAATGGCATAAAAACTTTGACAAAAGTCTAGCAGTTTCCTTAAAAGAAAAGACTATAAGAGAAAATTTAGTTAGAAAGCCACAGAGATAGAAGTGAGTGTTAGAAGAAGTGGGTTCAAGAAACAAGTTACAGAGGCAAAAGAAGGGTCCTTGGTTCTTAAGAGAAAGAAGGGTAAAGATAACACACCTGAGGGGGAAGAGGAGGGGGCAGAAAGGTGTGGGTGTGTTCTCAAGAGGGAAAGTGAGTAGTAGTTTCTTATAAAACTAAACATAAAGGATGGACCTTGAAAACATTATGCTAAATGAAATAAGCGTGGCACAGAAAGACAAATAAGGTATGATTCCACTTATCTGAAGTACCTGGGATAGGCAAATTCACAGAGACAGAAATTAGAATAGAGATATTACTTGGAGTTGGAGGTTGAGAAGATAAGAATGGAGAATTATTGTTTAATGAACACAAAATTTCTGTTTGGGCTGATGAAAAAATTTCTAAAAATACGTAGTGATAATGTTTGCCCAACACTGTGAATATAAATTTCGCTGTGAATTTCAGTGGCAGTGTATTTCAATGCCACTGAAATGCGTGCTTAAAGTGGTTAAAATGGCAAGTTTTAGTTCTGTATGTTTCATCATGATAACAAAAATCATATGCACAAAAAGAATGGCATACAGAAATTAGAGGGCATCCCCCCAAAAAACCAAAACTAAAACAAAACTCTAAATATTTACCACACTCATTATTCATAAATGCTAATTATAGGTATTTATATAAATGAAATAAAAACATATGTCCACAAAAACATTTGTACAAGAAAATAGTTTTATTTATGTTTACCAAAACCTAGAAACAGCTCAATTTATTCATCAAATAAAAATGTATAAACAATGCAATATTACTAAGCAATAAAAAGAAATTATTTATACACAGACATAGATTGATCTCAAATATATTATGCAGAATAAAATGAATGACACAATAGAGTATCAATCCAATCTATATAAGATTCTAAACAAGAAAATTAATTTATGATATTAATCATCAGAATAATGTTTGCCTCTGCTGGAGCTGGAAATGGAGATGAACTATGAAGGGGTATGAGGGACATCAAGTGATGGTAATATTGTGTATCTTAGTAAGACTATGGGTTACACAGGCATATGCATTTTTCACAATTTATCAAATGATACAATTACCATTTGTGTATTTCACTGTATGTAAATTTTACCTAACCAAAAAGCTAAAAATAAATATCGAACTCTCGTTAATGATGTATATTACTGACGTTTTTAAGGTAAAATGAACTGATATCTGAAACTTACTTAGAAATGCATAAAAATAAGATGGATATTTTTGGTGCATTTAAATGGATGGACAAAAGGATTAATCGATGAGTAGACATGTGATAAAGAAATACAGCAAAATGTTAATTGATTGTAAAATCTAGGTGGCAATCTCTGGGAATTTATCTTTAACTTTCTTGCATGTTGTAAAATAGTGTTCATGGAAGGCATGGGAACTAAAATGGGCTTTGCAGTGTGGGAAACATTTTTATAGGTCTAACATTGTCTCTAAGTGGGAGTAGTGGGATGTAAAGTCTCATTGAATAGAATGGAAAGAAATGGAATAGTCATAGAGCATGAAAGCTGGTATGACTGAAACAAAGGCTATGTATTAGTGAGAAATAAGTTTGGATACATATCATGGCAAGCTTAAAAAGGCAATGTAAGAAAATATAAAGTTACTGAGAGCATTTAGTAAGATCTTCACAGGACAACGACTTGGTGTAAATGGTGTCTTACGCATATTGTTCAGCTGGCAGTTCTCTGGACAGATTCCACTAAGGGAGCCTGTAGTTAGGCAGCTTAACTACATAACCAATGCCACAGTAGAGACATGAAGTGACAAAAGATGGCTAGAGTGGAATCAGTGACAATGCTGTTCATTTTTGAGCTGTGAATTAATGGTTAATAGTAATCATTGCTGTAAATGAGTATATCTTAAGATTATGTCAACAATTTTAGGGAGGGATATCATATTTAGCTTAAAGAATTGATTTACTTGTACATGAATCGTTTACTATAAACCTCATTTGGTTGATACCAGCTGAGGTACTGGTTAATATGTTCTTGACTAATATGGACAGTGAACAGGGTTTGGAAGGTCCTTAGTCTGATCAAACTAGAGTCCTGTATTGAAGAAGCATGTAGAAATGCAGAGTAGGAATTATATACCTGAAAGACTTATTATTCTAATAATAGTGAATTGATAAGAGCCTAGTAATAGTACAGGGTTCTTAGAACTTGAATTTGGATGTGTTGGGACACATTTTAGTAAATTAGCTATTAGAATACTGTACATTGTAGACCACCAGACAAAAAGGAACAAGTGGACTGTGAAATGACTTGAACACATAAAAATAGCTTGCAAAAAGGCCAGAGTCGAAGTAGTCATAACGTATTTGAACTATCTGGTATAAACTGGCAGCATTAAGTAGAAGCAGCAGCACTGGAAGATTTTTTTATGGCTTTAGAACATGATTGCTTTTGACTCAATATGTATGTCACTCACTAAAATGAGCATGATGTTAAGTAACACATGACTGAACATCCTACATTGAAGGATATGTATTTTAATGGCAATCTTCCCAGTGGTGAACAGGAAAGGACTCTAACACCCATTTCATTAAAAAATAAAAATACTGAGGAAAGAGTTTAGAAAGTGGTGAATAGAACAGTCAAATGTAGGACAAGTTGCCAGTTTTGACATATTTAGCATCAAGGAAAATAAAGATAACAGTCTTCATAGACAGAAAAGTAGTTAGAAAAAGGAACATACAGAAGCATACAGAATTAATGAGAAAGAGTATTTTAGTAATTTTGACTAAATGGGAAACTGGGATTAAAATAAATATGTAATATTTTAAGCAAATTAAAATCAGTAGGACAGACAAATGATGACTACAGACTAACAAATTGCTTTGCAGATTCTTTGGTTACTTATATTTATTGAAAAAAATCATCTGTCTGTGTGTGGGTTGGAGGATCACTGCTGTCAAGAAGGAAAAGAAGGATTACCTCATTTGGTGTGAATGGAGGGAGAAAGGTCACAGTTTATCTGAGACTGACTGAGCACACAGAGTCAAGGACTGTGGGAACCATGTTCCTCAGCCTCTAGGTGGCTCTGCCTAATGAAGAGATCAACCCATAAAGCAGCTACAAACAAAACAAGCAGAAATGAAGAATCCTGAACATGGTCAAGATTTAGAAGACATGGATTTTTCAACTATGCCTCTCAGATTTATATTTTCTGGAAAACAGTAAATATCTTGGCAGTTCACAAATTCCACGTGTATGTTGAGAAGGCTAGAACTGTATTTAATTTGCTTAGAAATAGTTTTAATCCATCTAAAACAAATAGGCCATCTATTGTAAACTGAAAAGAAAAGAAATGTGAGAAAAATCCTCAAAGCAAATGAATGACAGTGTTGGCAAAGAAATCTCCCTGGTCTCATCTGTAGTTACAGCTGAGTAACTACCAGCAATTTCTTGACACATGTGATGTCACCTGTCAGAGGAACTAAATTAGAAATTTCTGTGTCCAGCTTTGCCTCACTAGTAACATATATGTTTCAGGTTCTTTTTGGAAGACACTGAGTTCAGAAACTGATGGATGAATTACAGTGATATAAAATAAACATGTTCAAAAGTTTTATGTTCATTCAAGTCATCCCAATTTGCCTCTGGTCATTATCTAAAATGATGAGTGAAATAACTCAAACAAAGAAAGACCAATGCCATATAATATCACTTAAATGTGGAATTTTAAAACAGACAAACAAAATAAATTAACAAGAACAGAGACAGACAAATAGAAACAGGCAACATTTTGATGGTTGCCAGGTGAGGGAGGTTGGTGAAATGGGTGAAAAAAGTGAAAGGATGAAGAAGTACAAATTCGTAGTTACAGAATAGTCATGGGGATGTAAAGTATAGCATAGAGAATATAGATAATAAAATTGTAATAAGTATGTATGGTGCCCGATGGATACTAGATTTATTGGGGTGATCACTTCGTAAGTTATAAAAATGTCTAATCACTGGGTTGTGCACCAGAAACTAATATAATGTATATTAACTTGAAAAATTAAAATTATTTAAAAACATTTAAAATTTTCTCTCTTTGAAAATAAAATAATAGGTAAAGAGAAGGCAACAAAACACACAAAATATTCAACAAAATATTCATAGATCCAAAAAATATGTGAAGTAGCAGAAGAAGAAACAAATCAAATCAGTCCATTCAGAAATTGCACAATAAATAAATAAATATAATTTATTCATTTTGGTGATCATAGAAGGATTAAGTTTGAAGAAAATTAAATATGGACAGTGCCTTTATATTGATACTTGCTAAATTATAATTTTTTTCATTATTTTCCATTATCTGAGTAATATGATATATTTGTTAAGCATAACACCTGATAACTTCTGCAGAAGAATTGTTCAGATAATTTGTTAATGGAAACAGTTACTCTGCGTTCATAAGTGCTTTGTATTTACACCCTACAATGCTTTTCAATGCAGGAGATTCAACCCATCTAAGGTACATTGCTTGGAAAATTATTTCTCTGTTATGGGTAAGATCAGTCTTGGTCTTACTCCTAATACGATCAAGAATCCTTTCTCTTCACTTCCAGTTCAGTGTTCTGTTCAATAATATTTTAAGGTTTTACATAGAGAGCCAGTAGGGAGCTTATATGATCTCTATGATCACAAAAAAAGCTAATTAAATTTTAAAATTGCTTAAAATTAGCCTTAGTTATAAGATTAGCCTGAAATTGAAAATAGATTAAGGTTGCCTTGAGAGCTAAAACACATAATTAAGAATGTTAAATATGTTTCTAACTACAGACCAACCTTTTATAAAGAATTATTTTAAATAACCAGCAACTTTGAAATTACTATTGGCAAAAATTGGGAGGAAATGCATAAAGGGCTGGTAATAAATAGCAGCAGGTTTTCTGAGATGTAAGAAAAGTGATGAGACAAATGTGGATTCCAGCCTTAGAGAATGTCTAGGACCTGTTGTGTTATTTATTTATTTTTATAGTTGAACTTAATTTTATTCAAAATAAGCCCTTTTTATTCCTCATCTCTACTCACTAAAGGTAGTGTTATCTTCTTGTCCATTTTGTATTGTTTTATATCATTTATTTTCATCAATATATTAATAAGATTGTCTAGCATTTTTCTATGTGTGCATGGTTTCAGATTTGTGAAAATATCTTTCTTTACAAATACGTTTGAAATTTGCTTTTGTATCTCAATGTTATATTTTTGAAAACTATATAGTTTTCAGAACTAACACTGGCTATGCTCTATTTTTCTTAATTATTTTTTATTATTATGTTATGTGTTATTTAAAGGACATAACCAGTTACTAGCTTGGAATGATGACTTTCAACATCTTGAAAGATAGTCTATAGAATATAGAAACAGAAAGTAGGCTTGGCTGACCTAATGTCTAGGGATGTGTGTTTTTAAACATTTACACATTTTTCCTACAGGTTTATTTTGTTCACAATAACATCATTAATAGTGGTTCCATTTCTAACTTCCTCAATTCTAAAGAAGCCCAAACTAAAGCAAATTATGCCTTTAAATATAAGCATTCTACACTTGGTGTACTAAAAACAAATACCTGACTCGTGATCAGTTTATGACTTCAGGTATGAGTTTAATGATTTTATCTTAATATAAAAAATAACAAATCGTAGGGTAAATGGAGACAATATGACTTCCTCACCCAGACAGATGTCTGGGGAACTAAGATAAGTAGTGTTCTCAGCCTTGGGACTAGGTCCGATAAGAACTCCTATAGCCTTGAGTGGGGCCGCCTGTGCAGAATCTAACTATGTTAGACAACCTGTTTTGGCTCCCTGACATCTCTGTCTGTTTTCAATATATAATAGAGTTGGGGGCTTCCCATGGAGGCCACAGGAGAGACTGGGGAAAGGTGACATGCAGTATGACATGCAGGGACACACAACTTACAGTGTGTGAGGATCACCCACCCTTGAATAAAGGCATGTCAAACATTCCCATGGCTCCACGACTTTTCTTCCCTCTACCAGAATCTCCAGTGAACCTGTCTGGCCTTGACAGGCTGCAAGACACACATGACCATAAAATTACAGTGGTTGATTGAATCTGCTGAGCTTTGAAAAGAATTATTTCCATGTTCTGGAAAGAAGTAAACCTCTCAAATATTTTTATCTATATCACTTATTGATAAGTAAAGTTTATACTCTTGAACAGATAATTAGAATATTTACTTTAAAACAAATTTTACCTAAAAACATGTGAAGTCAAAGATGGCAGCTATATAGGTGGGAGCAGAGCCCACTTCCTCAGCTGGTGGGACATTTAGCTGATCTTCTGAACAACAAAGTCAATAGCCAACAGAATCTCAGCTGTTATGAAGTTTGGAAGCCAAAGTGGACAGATGATGCTTCAAAACAGGTGGTAAGGAGTTGTTTTTTGGGGGGGGTTGTTTTGTTTTTGTTTTTGTTTTTTTTTATTGCTGTTCAAGTACAGTTGTCTTCATTTTTCCCTCACCAGTCCTCCCCATCCCACCCATCCTCATCTCTTATCTTCAGTCCTATCCCCTTTTGGCATTATCCATGTGTCCTTTATGTATCTTAGTAAGGAAGTTTTATAGGCTGGCAGGATGGTCCCCAGGCCTGGGGCCAGAGACTGCCGCTGCCACAGGCACATTGGAGGAGAGCTGGGTCAGTGATAGCAGCCTAGCGACACCCTTCCCTCTCAGGGTAAGGAAGTCCCAGCACGCCAGGAGAAACCTGGACCCATAAAGCTGCAGGTGGGGCAGAAAGGCAGAAACCGACACATAGCTGGTGGAATAACCAGGCTGGGGCAGCGGTCACTGGCCGGAAAAATGCAGGATAATTTGTGGGATCCCGTTCGAACCTGGAGCTGGGGTAAAAGGTGGGTTGCGACTGACTGTGACCCAGATAGACCCTGAACTTCCCAGAGGGTTGAAGCGTATGGAAATCCTGGCAGTGGCTCAGAGCAGCCGTGGCACCCAGAGACTTTTTTCAAAAAGGGAACTGAGGTGCTCAGTGCAGGGACCTCACACATATGCAATGACCCAGCCAACAAAAAGGAGAAGTGGGGATGCACTTTGCACCTGCTCAGTTCACCTCACAGGCTGATCAAAGTTGTGCAAAGTAAAGTGGCTTATCAGAGCCTGCTGGGCACAAATGCGCCAAGTGGAGAGTGAGGGCAGCATAGTGCTCTGAGGGCTTGGACTGGAAACTGAGCACCTGTGATTATTATAGCCCAGACTGAGCCCCCACCCTTGCAGAACCACAGGAAAGAAAAAAGCGGAGCCCAGCCCCACTCTTCCTGCAGGATCACAGAAGATCTGCAAAACCTTCTGGGCAGTATTTTTTGTTTGTTAGCTTGTTGTTTTTTTGTTGTTTTTTTTTTTTGTTTTGTTTTGTTTTGTTCTCTCAAGAATAAGACAGTAAGATCTGGAGATGAGAGAAAACCAGAGACAGATCCAGAAAGAAGCCACAAGGAGAACACCAACAGCGAAGACAAATTTCACTTTGCTATTCATCAAAACGTACATATTTTTTTAATTTCTCTTCCTTCTTTCTATTTATTTAGTTTTTTGTTTTATTGTTCATTTTGTTTCTTTTATTCTCCCTCTCATATTGCATTTTATTTTTCTTCTTTTATTTATTTTTTTCTTCTTTCACTTCACTCATATTGCAAACAACTCATTAGTTTTGGTCTTTTACTTATTATTCTTTTTATTTGGATTATATATTTCTTATCATACTTTTGTTATTCCAAATCCCACACAGCATCCTTCCCTGTTCTTAATCCATTCCACCATCTTCCTAAGTTTTATTACTGTTGTGTATACTTCATTTCCTCTCACACTATGCCAACTTTCTACCCATTGCTGTCACTAGTTCTCCTCCATCTAACCTTGTATAAGTGCTCTTCTTTCTTGAGTCAGCTCAAATTCTTTTTCCCCTCTAATAAAAGCCTTATTTTTCCCCACCTTTTGTAAACAATGGACAGTTGGGTGAAATAACATGGCTATTGCTGTACTTCTCCAAAGGAACTGCTATTTGCTCATTATTTCTTTGTACTTTAAATCCCATAGAATATATTCCCACTGTCTTACACCATTTCACCTTCCCTGTACTCCTGATCACTTGAGTGAGGAATTTTATGTTGTTATTTTTTTCTCTCCCTCTTTTTCCCTCTCTCAACCTGTGCTTTACTCATTATTATTATTAGGTTGCTTCCCCTACCCTCTCAAAATCATTTTTCTTTCCTGTAGACATCTCATATTCACTTTTAGCTTTTCTACAATATTCTTATTCCCGTTCTACCTTTCTTAAACTTCATTCAGCTATTGTTACTATCAACCCTGTTACAGGTTTTTTACAATTTTGATCCCATTGGTCCAGCACCTTTTCAATTTCACTTCAAACCTCATAGTATACTCATCTCTTTTCTTACCTCATTGTTGCCTTTTGTGTTTTACTTATGTTTTAAATTTTGTTCTTTCTCTTTCTTTGCCTCAGTTCTATCACAACTCTTATCAATTCTCCTCCCTCTTAACATGTAATAACATTTACCCTCTTTTAGTCATCTCATATTTCCTTTGTCATATTTTATTATATATACAGTCTCTCTTCAAATTTATTAAGCTTAGTGCAATTGCAGTTGAAACTGTTGACATGGTAGGGGGACTCTTTCTGCTGATTTTGGTTTGGTTGTCTGGTAACACTACTTTGTTAACCAATACCTGGGCAATAGCATACAAAACAAAATGGGAGTAGTGATTTCCAGTAAGCCCATTGGAGGAGAGAACCAACCAACAAAGAAGCCACCAACAGACAAAGCCAAAGCTTAACAAGAGTGCCTACACAAAAGGAAAAAAGGGCAAATTTAGAACATCTAGACAAGGAGATCAATGAGTCCCACGGAACCCCTACCACAGAAGTCCACCCAAGAAAGACAGTTGGCAAAGCAGAGCATCTGAAATCACAGAAACAAACAAAAAGAGTCATCTAAAATGGGGAGACAAAAAAAAAAGCCACAATTGAAGGGAATGGAGGAATCCTCAGTGAAAGAACTAAATGAAATGGAGGCAAACAAACTTTCAGACATGGATTTTCAAAGAATGGTTATGAGGATGCTCAAGGAACTCAGTCACAACTACAAGGAACTACATGGGTACTACAACACAATGAAAGGAAATAGAAACTATAAACAAGAACCAGTAAGAAATTGAGAATACACTATTTGAAATAAAAAAAAAATCACTTGAAGGAATTACAAGCAGTCTGGATGAAGCAGAGGACTGAATTAATGAGCTGGAAGACAAGGTAGAAAGAAATGTCCAGGTAAAGGATCATCTCAAAAAAAGGCTAAAAAAACGTGCAGATAGCTTAAGCGAACTGCAGGACAACATGAAACACAAAAGTATTTAAACCATAAGAATACCAGGAGGAGAAAAGAAGCAAGGGATAGAAGCCTTTTTGAAAAAATAATGACAGAAAATTTCCCTAACCTGGAGAGGGGAAAAACCACACAAGTTGAGAAAGCACACAGGGTACCAATAAAGAAGAACCCAGAGAGGTTCACTCCAAGACACATCATAATTAAAATGCCAAACATTAAGGACAAAGATAGAATCTTAAAGGCAGCAAGGGAGAAACAGGAAGTAACATACAAGGGAGCTCCGATATGGCTAGCAGCTGACTTCTCAACAGAAACACTATAAGCCAGAAGGAAATGGCAAGAAATATCTCAAGTAATGAAAAACAAGGACCTAAAACCAAGACTATTTTGCCCAACAAAGTTCTCAATTAAAATGGAAGGCAAAATAAGGAGTTTCCCAGACAAAGGAAGGTTAAAAGATACACCTCCACCAAATCAGCACTGCAAGACATGCTAAAGGGACTGTTTTAAGAAGAGGAAGAAAAAGAGTAAGAGAGGGAGGAACATAGGTACAAAGGGGAAAAATATCAATGAATGAGAATCTATCAAAAAAACCCTTAAATTTAAATGGATTAAATGCTCCAGTCAAAAGGAATAGGGTAGCTGAATGGATAAGAAAACATGATTTGTACATATGCTGCTTACAAGAGACCCACTTCAGAAAAAAGACCTACGCAGACTGAAAGTGAAAGGGTGGAAAAAAATATTTCAAGCAAATGGACAGGAAAATAAAGCTGGAGTAGCAATACTTACATCACACAAAGTAGACTTCATAAAGGCCATAAAAAGAGACACTGAAGGACATTTCATAATACTCAGTGGAAGAATCCATCAAGAAGACATAAACATTGTACACATATATTCACCCAACAAAGGAGCACCAAAATATAAAAGGAAAATCTTGGAGGACTTCAAGAAAGATATAGACAGCAACACACTTATAGTAGGAGATTTTAACATCCCACTGTCAACAATTGATAGATCTCCCAAACAAAATGTCAACAAGGATATTTTGGCATTGCACAACTCCCAAGATCAAATAGAATTAACTGACGTATATATAATCTTTCATCCCAAAGAAGCAAAATATATATTCTCCTGAAATGCATGTGGAACATTTTCAAACATGGACCACAAGATAGGACACAAAATTAGCCTCACACATTGAAGAAAATTGAGGTCACATCAAGCATTTCCTTGGACCATAAGGGTCTGAAAGTGGAAACCAACCCCAAGGAAAAAACTCAAAAGCATTTAAATAAATGGATACTCAATGAGATGTTATTTAATGGTGAATGGTTCAACAATGAGATCAAGGAACAAATAAAAAAGTATTAGGAAACAAGTGAAAATGAACACACAAGAATTCAAAAACCTATGGGACACAGAGAATTCAATCCTGAGAGGGATGTTCATAGTGTTACCAACCTACCTAAAAAAAGATAGATACATTTGAAATGAACAACGTAACTCTACATCTACAAGAACTGGAGGAGCAACAACAAACAAAGTCCAGAGTGAGTGGAAGGAAGGAAATAACCAAAATAAGAGCAGAATTAAATGACATAGAGACAAAAAGAACAATTCAAATGTCAATAAATCCAGGAGATGGTTCTTTGAAAAAGTAAAATCAATAATCTTTTAACCATGCTCATCATGCAAAAAAATGAGAGAGGATGCAAATAAATAAAATCAGAAAAGAAACAGAAGAGAATGCAACTGACACCACAGAAATGCAAAAGATTGTAAGAAATTACTACAACTATACACCAAGAAATTTGAAAACCTGGCTGAAATGGACAGATTCCTAGGAAAATGTAATCTTCCAAAACTGAATCAAGAGGAAGCAGAAAGCCTGAACAGACCGATAACAGCTAGTAAAATTGAAGCAGTAATCAGAACTCTCCTAGCACACAAAAGCCATGGACTGGATGGTTACATGGGAGAATTTTACAAAACATTTTAGGAAGAGCTATCCCCTATCCTTCTCAGACTATTAAAAAAAAAAAAAAAACAAGAAGAAGGAAGACTCCCAATCTCATTTTATGAAACCAACATTGTCTTAATCCCAAAACCAGATAAAGACACCACAGAGAAAGAAAACTACAGGCCAATATCACTGATGAACATAGACCCTAAAATCCTCAGCAAAATATTGGCAAACCACATCCAGCAATACATTAAAAAGATCATACACCATGATCAAGTGGGACTCAACCCAGGGATGCAATGAGGATAAGATATTGGCAAGTCAGTAAAGGTAATACAGCACATAAAAAAAAAAAAAAGACAAAAATCACATGATCATATCAACGGATGTGGAAAAAGTATTGTATAAGGTCCAGCACCCATTTATTATGAAAACACTCAGAACAGTGAAAGTAGAGGGAGCATATCTCAACATTATTAAAACCATATGCAAGAAACCTGCAGCCAACATCATACTCAGGGAGCAGAAAATAAAGGCTTTCCCACTGAGGTCAGGATCAAGACAAGGGTGTCCGCTTACACCACTTCTATTCAACACAGTATTGAAAGTCTTAGACATAGTGATCACAAAAGAAAAATTAATGAAAAGCATCTAATTTGGAAAGGAAGAAATAAAACTGTCATTGTTGGTAGGTGACATGATAGTTTACATAGAAAACCCTATATAGACTTCACCAAAAAACTACTTGACCTACTAAGTGAATTTGGCAAAACAGCAGAATGAAAGTCAATATTCAGAGATTGAAGGCACTTTTGTACACCTACAACAAAATATCAGAAACAGGAATCAGAAAAAAATCCCATTTGCTATAGCAAAAAGAAAAATAAAACCCCTAGGAATTAACTTAACCGAGGATATAAAAAGAACTGTACTCAGAAAACTACAAAACGCTGAAGAAAAAAAATTAAGGAAAATGCAAATAAATGGAAGTATATACCGTGTTCATGGATTGGAAGAATTAACGTCATGAAAATGTTCATACTACACAAAGCAATTTATAGATTCAATGCAATTCCCATTGAAATACCAAGGACATATTTCACATATATAGAGTGAACAGTTCAGAAATTTATATGAAACCTGAAATGACCATGAATAGCCTCAGCAATTTTGAGAAAGAAGAACAAAGTAAGGGGGATCATAATAGCTGACATCAAACTATATTACTAGACCACTGTAATCAAACCAGTCTGGTACTGTAATAAGAGACACATAGATCAATGGAACAGAAGAGAGAGCCTAGAAATAAACCCTCGTCTATATGATCAATTAACATTCAATAAAGTGGGCAGAAGTATAAAATGAAGTAAAAATAGCCTCTTCAACAAATAGTTTTGGGACATCTGGACAGCTACATGCTAAAAAGTGAAACTTGACTACCAACTTCCACTATATACAAAAATAAACTCAAGATGGATAAAAGACTTACATATAAATAATGACACCATGAAAGTCCTAGAGGAGTACAGAGACAGGGAAATCTAAGATATCCCACGCAGCAATATTTACAACAATATGTCTCCTAGAGCAAGGGACATAAAGGAAAGAGTAAACAAATGAGAATTCATCAAATTAAAAAGTTTCTGCACAGCTAAAGAAAATATCAGCAAAATGAAAAAGAAACCAACTGTATGGGAAAATATATTTGTAAATGATACCTCGGAGAAGGGTTTGATCTCCAAAATATGTAAAGAAGTCAGATGACTCCACTCCAAGACAAATAACCCAATTAAAAAGTAGGCAAAGGACCTGAACAGACACCTCTGCAAAGGAGACACACTGAGGGCCCAGAGACATATGAAAGTGTGCTCAGCATCACTAGCCATCAGAGAGATGCAAATTAAAACCACAATGAGATATCACTTTAGACTGGTCAGAGTGACTATTATAAACAAATCAATAAACAGTAAGTGCTGGCAAGGATATGGAAAAAAGGGAAACCTACTACATTGTTGGTGGGAATGCAGACTGGTGCAGCCACTGTGGAAAACAATATGGAATTTCCTCAAAAACTAAAAATGGAATTACCGTTTGATCCAGCAATTCCACTGCTGGGATGATATCCTACGAATCCTGAAACACCAATTCAAAAGAACCTATGCCCCCCTTTGTTCATAGCAGTACAATTTACAATAGCCAAGTGCTGGAAACAATGTAGGTGCCTATCAGTAAATGAGTGGATCAAAAAAACATGGTATATTGACACAATGGAATACTACGGAGCAGAAAGAAAGAAGGAACTCCTATCCTTCGTGACAGCATGGATGGAACTGGAGAACATTATGTTAAGTGAAAAAAGCCAGGTAGTGAAAGACAAATACCATATAACCTCACCTATAACTGGAACCTAATGAACAAGATAAATGAGTAAAGTATAACTGGAGATATGGAAATAAAGAACAAACTTACAATAATCAGAAGGGAGAGGGATAACGGGGTAAAGAACGGGAAGGGTCATCGGGGAACATGTATAAAGGACCCATGGACAAATACAATGGGGCCTGGGAGGATTGACTGTGGGAGGGGTGTGCAGGGTAAGGGAGAGGAATAAGGGGAAAATGGGGACAACTATAATTGTACAACAATAAAAAAAGAAAAAAGCAATAAAGAATTTTTAAAAAATGTGAAGCTAAGAAAAATCCAGATGTTGAGGTAGAAGTGAGCATTTGGATAATTTTAACACTTTGCTAGAACAAGTTGGAGTACCAGAAATATACTTCTCTAATAGAAATTATACACTTTGTGTATGATGTGAGTAGTTCCTGGTCTGATTGGTGATATCCAGAAAAATATCTGGTTTCTTGGTTCTATTATTTAGTGAAAGCCAGTTCAGTTCAGGAGCTGGAGTAAAAAGCCAAATTGTGACTGTAAGTTTAAGCCAGTTGAATTTACAAGCACCTCACTTGATATTTTGATTTCTGACTCCTGTGCACACTTTGCAGTTGGCTCAAAATCTGTAAGAAGGTGGGTAGGATTGCAACTTTGGGGACCTTAAAATCTCTTAAGTGGATGCCAGGGACCCCCAATAAATCTTCCAGGCCTTGTTCTTTATTAAAAAATTTCCCTGTCAACACATATTTACACTAGTTCTAGGAGGCAATGTAGTGCAAGGAATATAGTGAGCTTGGGTTTTGAATTTATGCTGCCTAACTTCGGGTAAGTCAGTGAGCTATCCTAGACCTCAATTGCCTTATCGACAAACTAAGGAGTTAAATAATATGACCAAGTAATCAACCCTTAAATATAAATATTCTTATAGACTTTTTAATTTCTTTTCATTAGTACACTTGGATGTTAAATACTATTTCATATGTCTGGGGAATAATTCAATATTTCTAATAATGACTGCCCCATTCTCACAGATATCTACATACTACTGATGGAGACATGAAATTATATGATTCACATCTGACAGAAGTGATGCAATTGTATCATCCATCCCATCCCCTTACAGGTGTATTCATTTTCTATTGGGGCTGTAATAAATTACTAGCAATTTAGGAGATTAACCCAACATAAATTTATTATCTTACAGTTCTAGAAATCAATATCTGAAATCAGTCTCTAGTGAGAGCTAAAGGCAAGGAGTTGGCAGGGCTGTGTTTCTTTCTGGAGGATCTAAGGGAGAATCCACTTTCTTGCGTTTTCCAGCTTCTAGACACTGCCTGCATTTTTCAGCTCATGGATCTTTTCTTTATCCTCAAAGTCCATCTCCCTCTGACTCTTCTGCATCTTTCCACTTTTAAGGACCTTTTTCATTATATTAGATGTACCTGGTTAATCCAGGATATTTTTCCCACCTCAAGGTTCTTAATTTAATTACATAAGCAAAGTCCTTTTTGCCATGTAATATATTTACAAGCTCAGAAAATTAGGGTGAGGATATCTTTGGAGACCATTGTTCTGTGTACCACAACAAGTAAAGAAACTGAGGCCCATGGAACCTAAGTGATGTTCTAATATTCACAAACCCAGTGCATATTTGAGACCAAAACCTGTGTTTCTAAATTCTACTTCTCTGCTCTATTATGCTTGTCTAAAAAATAACCTCATGTTTCACTGTTAGTAAAGCAAGGACTGCAGTCAATATAGGACTTATTCTATTGTCTACTCTTTTGTCCTTTTCATAGGTTTAACAGAATGATCTCAGGACATTAGGAAGGTTGTATGTTTTAGCTGTGAAAATGATTACTTAGATCTACTATACTAATTCAAGTATGAAAGGTCATAAGCTAGATAAAAAGTGGTTAAAACATAAAATCTGAGCTTTTCTAAGGTTATTAGAATATGCAAATCTAGTAATTTAAGAAATAGGATTATCAAACTTGGAAGGTTAAGGAAGAAGACTCAAATGAGCTATAATGTCAACAAATTAATAATTCATATATTTAGAAGAGTACCACTTGTCCTTTGAAATGTTAGCTTTTCTGAGAAATTGAGACTGCCATTCCTGTTTTTCATGCAATTAAAGGAAATTTGATGAATAATTCAAAGAAAATAAAGGATGTGGTCTCCATTCTTGTAAAATTTGCAGTTTAACCATTAATGGGAAAAATACCAAAATAATAATTAGGGAAAAATTAAATGAAATATCCGTGTGGTAACAGTTTCAAATGCGATTGGTTCAGAGTAAGAAGAATCGCACTGGGCTAAAACAGTTAGAGAAGGCTGGATGGTAGATATAGTGTTAAATCTGGCCTTTGAGTCAATAATGCAATCTTTAAAAACATTCATAACCTTTGACCTAGTAAACCCACTAATAAAAACCTAGTCAAACTAACTTAAAATGCAGCAAAATATATCTCAGTACACCTTATAACAGTGAAAAATTCTGAATACCTCCCAAATATATAAATTGTTAAATAAGTAATGGTATAGCAATACATGGAAATGGCATATGGCTATTGAAATTATGCTTTTAAAAATTATTCATGATAGAAAAATGCTTAAGTTACATCCCTATGCCAATAAAAGGATAATGCAAAACTATTCATATGGTAGTCATAAAGATTTATTATTTCAGCAATTAATCTTCTTAAAAAGTCAATAAAACTCGGCATTTTTCTAGTGGAAAAACAATAAGACAGACACTTGTCTCAGAGACAACAAAGGCCAGCGGAAAGATTGTCTTCCCCCTGAGGAAGTACATTGAGTAGCTGCTGACCATACTAGCTTCTCCACCTTTACTCCAAGACTCTTTAAATCTAAGAGATCCTGTAGAAAGATAGCTTAAGGTAAGGTCTTGTCACCAGCCACACCATGGAATATGGCAGTGTGAGGGCCCAGAACAGGCTGCTCCAAAAATACCCCACAGTGGCGTATTGGTAACTTTGAGTTAAAGTTACTTGACAAGCAACCAGCACCAGAAGGGAACGTTGATCCTCCCTTATCCCTTTGAATGAAGAAAATATATCTCCCCTGTGAAAGGCGCCCTCTTTGCTCCAGGGAGATTGAAAGAGACACTGTTATTGTTAGAATTTAGGAATTTGGGGCTAAAAAGCTTACATAAACAAACCTTGTGACTCCTTTACTAATTTACTACCTCAGCCCAAACTTTATTTATTCCTCACTAATGAGCTCTCAAACCTGTCTTTGTCCTATAATTTCTTCAGAAATTTACTGTTCAAAAAGTATAAAAAGCTGGCTGGTTCATCATTTCTGAGAGCAGCATTTATGATCTCTCGTGCACACATATTGAATTGTTTTTTCCCTGTTAATCTTGTCCTCTGTCAATTTTCTCATTAGTCCAGCCATAAGAACTCAAGAAGGATAGAGAGGATATTTTCTTCTTCCCAATAGCAAGTTCAGTTTATCTATAATAATGTGAGCTGGGTCAGGGAAAATATAGAACAGGTGAAAATAACCAGACTTTCTCAGGATATACACAAGTCTGTAAAACAAATGCCAGGTGTAAGATTCCAGAGATGCATCAACTCTTGCTTGGATTGCCAGGATATACACAGTGAGAGAAGAGGGGGTAGTAGAGGGATATATACAGATAGAGGGAGAGGTGATTGAGAGCTTGATATCAATGAGGCAACCTCATCATTCTCATGTTTGTATCATTTTCTGAGATCATTCTACAAGTTCTTTTGGTTTAGCTCAGATTTTATATAACTATATTTATATATCTGTGTCTATATAGATATATAGATATAGCTTAAGACCTAATAATTTTACTTCGAGGTCTCTTGAGGTATACCTAAATTTTAAAAAAGCCTATGCAAAAATTTGTACACAAATGTTCATAGTGACATTATTCATTATAGCCAGAGTGAATAAACCCAAATATTTATCAACTTTTGAATAAAATTTTTGATATATCCATAAAATTGAATATTATTCAGCAATCAGAGGAATGAGTAATGAAATAATGATACATGCTATAACATAAATGAACCTTCAAAGCATTATGATAGGTGTTTAAAGCAAGATGCAAAAAGCCAAGTGTATATGATTCAATTTATATCAAAATTCCAAAACAGGCTAATTTACAGAGACAGTAAGTGGTTGTTTAGGAAAGAGGGGGAGAGATTAGAGTGAATGGAGACTGAACTGCTAAAAGGTATGAACTTTCTATCTGAGGTGATTAAAATGTCCTAAAACTAAATTGTGGTAATAGCTGCACAACTCTGTAAATTTACTTAAAAAAAACAATTGAATTATACACCTAAAATGAGTGAATTATATGGTTTGCAAAATACACCTTTATAAGGCTGCTTAAAAAAGAGACTACGGTCTTTTGAAACTTCTCTCTGGGCCTGCATGATAAGTCTGCGGTCCATGGATGTGTGCCTACCTGGCCCTCGACAAAGAAAATTTGAACTCTGATACTGCATTTTTATGCTTAATAATTGTCTATACAACAGACCATTTTATTTAAGAGGCTCCCAGGTAGCAGTGGTCCTCTTGGAGTAAAACGTTCCTATTCAACTTGTGTTTACTATAAAGCAGAGATCTGATGATTTTTGTGAATGGTATGGAGGGAGATTGCCTCTGGGCCACTTGAGTCATCATATACCCTGACCAGAATACCTGTACAAAACAATATAAGCCCAGCACTAAGGGTGGAAGAAGGGAGATGGAATGTGTTGACTTAAGACCCAGATAACAAAAATAAACTTATGATTCACTTGGCGACATCATCTTCAGTCAGATGCTCTGAGCTATGTTCCCACTGATGTTGCCTCTGGCCTAGTGTCCTCCACTCAAAGGTCGCTGTATGAGGGCGAGGTGGCAGGCCAGAACACAATCTCTTTCCAACTCCATGTTCAGTAATATCATGGTAGGAGCTTAAAACCAGCGTCACTGGGAGTATTTACAGGATAGAAATTGCCAAATGTTACAAACCAAGGCTTTTGCTTTCAGAGACTTGGTTGAATGTTTAACGTGAACGCATACAAGTGGCAATGGACAGGGCCAATCATATGTTTCATGTATGTTCATGTGTTGGCAAGCAATGTGCCACTGGCTCCTGTATTTGGGATTTTGTGGGGATTTCCTCCAGCTTTGTTACTGTTAGACTATACATAGAAAGCCTTGAAGAAGAAAATGTAGAAAGGCCACTGGCTCATCGCATCTTCAAGGTTCTGGATCTGAAGGTTAAAGATCATGGCATTGGTTAACAGCCAGTGCTTTAAGATAATGAAGACATTGGACATACTTCAGGACCTTGAGCATCAGCAACAGCATGGTGTGAAACCCCTCTGGAACATCACATCTTGCATTCACCTACTCTTTCCAAACCAAAGCAAGTGGAGAAAAACTCATTCCATGTTCTTAATTTCGCAAATGCCTTTGATAGCCTTATGTAGAAGCTCATCTGTAGTTTCATGGAGATCCACATAGGAATGCCTCTGATTGGTGGCTTTAGAAAAACAGAGATGGTCTTCTTTGTCAGGATGGAGCACAAGGACTGAGTCTGCATGGCAGAAATATTCATGGGAATAAAGAAAGAGCAAACTAAGATGGCAAACTCTGACTTTCTGAAATCCAGACCACAGCAAGGGCAACAGTCTTCATCTGGTAGGTGCACAGAATCATTAGCAAATTAGGTAAATTAGGTGTTGATACCTATAGAACAACAGGTGAAAAAGCTTTCAAACCCCTTTGACTATTAATAGTATTAGTGTATTTCCTCCTGCAAATGTGGTAGGGTTTTTATTCTTATTCCCCTCTTTACATTTTTATGTATTTTTAAAAAATTCCAAAATGAATATGCACTCATTTTATAGGCAAATTAAAGTCATTTAAAATAAGATATTAAAAAAATTAAAGTCATAAAAGAAGGCATGATAAAGCAATGGAACAGCATAAAGTAAACAAGGTTAAAGAGAGATTTGAAAGTCATTCAAGCAAGCTAGGATTTAATAGCAGTAGGGAGCTATTATGCTGTCTTCAGTAGTATAGAGAAATATTTGTGCTTCAGTGGAAAAATATGCATTGTTTAGGGCACACCTTTCCAGTTTATCTGGTTCTAGCCTGTCATTGCTTTTGAAGTATTTTATAATTCTGTAAGTTGTAAGATATTGATGGCAATAATGCAAATTATTTTTTGCCTATGAACATGTAAATGATTTCTATCTTGAGGAGGAAGGCACTCCATGAAAAAAAAAAAAATCCAGGTTGTCTTCATTTGCAAGTCTATTTCAATATTCCAGATCTATATATATACCTGTTGTTTGGACCAGTTGTAAAAGCTGCCAAATTTCCTCATTAATAATGACAAATAAAATCATTAACACATGGCCATTTTATATCAGTGAGGGTCATGATTTTATCTTTTTAATGAAAATTATCCTTTAACAATAGGCAAGTATACAAGGAGAGCATTGATTTTCATCCAAATGTAACATACGAGCTTCACCCATTTGTGCCTTCCTGATGACTTAAAGAGAAAGGAAGGCATACTGACTACTTAAAGGGAAGGCAAGAAAGATAAAATTATCTTAGTAGTTATGGTGTAAAAGCAATCTGAATTTGGCTAAGAACAATAGCAACCTAATTTCGCCAGCTGTCTGGTTGTTGTGATTTTTCTACATTAAACAGTGTTGGTTTCTTCTCCTTTTTTTTTCATTGTTAAAATGGATGCCATACAAATAAATCTCCTGTTAGACAAGAATCCCATCTTCCTTCCTTGCTTGGGGCATTTTGTGTTCTTCTATTATAATGTTCGAAAGTTAACAAATCAACTCTTAATTATCTGTGCTGACCAGGCAGTATCAGCACACAAAAATGTTGATAAGCAGCCCAGAACTTCTCTTTTACTGCAGTATTTGGAGAGGGAATCTAGAAGGTAGGCACCAGTGAGATATCAAATATGTTTATCCATTCACTGTCAAGTCTACCTAGTACACTATGAAGGAAAATAGATTCCCAGGACCCTACTCTATATATCCTGACTTTGGAGTGGGGCCTAAGAATCTGTATTATTAAACAAGCTTCCAAGTAATTCTTCTCCCAAGCCCGCTATGGGTACACTGCAGGTAATAAAGTCACTTTAAATTGTTATTTCTTTTATGACTACTGGTAGAAGATAATTAAACATGACAATTTAGGTGATATGAGCAAACTTTATTTAACATTCTGTGAAGTAGACAGTCACCTGTTAGAAGACTGAAAAATGAGATAGAAGGCGAGAAGATTTTATAGGATAAAGAATAAGTAAATTATAAAAATAAAATATCTAATTGACTGGGACCTTAGAGTCACCTTTGTTTAGGGTGTGAAGACCCAGAATTGATTTGGCAGTTGGGCATTGGCTTACAGGATATATCACTTCCTGGTCAAGCAGAACATTTACAGGACGCACAAGTTAACTGAGCATCAGTTTGCTGATGTAGCAACCCAGGCAGGAGAAACTCCATCTTAGGCATAGAAATTTATTTTAACACAACATTTAAATGGACCCATTTAAAATGCTTTATGTTGTTTCAGCCTGAGACAAGATAATACTAGAAAGGAAAAACGAAGGATTTTAACTTATTTACAAAGAAGGAGGGACAGCAGAGGATTCTAACTAGGTTATTACTGGTAAAATACCGTTTATGAAGGTAGAGGAAAGCTTATGAAAAAATCTGTGTCCCCTATCTCTTTCAGCCCCAGTTGATGTGCTTCCTTAGTAACTGGCTGGGAAGAATGAGGCTTTAAGCCTTTACCAGAGCGAGCAACAAATATGAACTTTATGAGGGAAGAGAGGCATGAAAAGCAGCAAGGAAAGCCCATGCTGTGTGTGAGGTGGGTGGGAAAGGGGAAACATAAGATCAGCTAAGTGGTGAGTGGGAGGCAACACCCAGGGAACATGAAAAATCAAGGTCTACAGTTATGATTCCATAGAAGTCGAGAAATGTTTAAGACATGTTTGAAGCAAAGCAGTCTTTTATATATCTCACAAAATATTTTCTAGGGAAGTTATTCCGAATATACTGTTTTGAGTTACCCAATCTTTAAAACATTTTGACTGTGGAGGTTTGACTTTATAAAAAATTACTAAATTACAATCTACTCTATAATATGATTATTTTTATTTGGTTTTTAATATATTTTACTGGAAGTTTTATGGTGCACTGCATGCCAATCTAGATTTAAAGAGCTGGACTATAAGAAAACTATAGGCCAGTATCACTGATGATCACACACACTGAAATCCTCAACAAAATATTGGCAAACCACATCCAGAAATACATTAAAAAGATCATACACCATGATCAAGTGTGGCACATCCCAGAGATGCAACGATGGTATAATATTTACAAAACAATAAATGTAATAAATCACATAAACAAAAAGAAAGACAAAAAAACACAATGATCATATCAATAGATGTTGAAAAAGCATTTGATATGGTACAGCACCCACTTATGATGAAAACACTCAGAAAAGTAGGGAGTAGAGGGAGCATACCTCAACATAATAAGGTTCATATACAAGAAGCCTACAACCAACAACTTACTCAACAGGAAAAATCTAAATGTTTTCCCATTAAGATCAGGAACAAGGCAAGGATATCTGCTTTCACCACTTCTATTCAGCATAGTATTGGAAGTCCTAACCACAGTGATCAAACAAGAAAAAGAAATAAAAGGCAGCAAATTTTGAAAGGAGGAAGTAAAACTGTCATTGTTTGCAGATGACATTATAGTGTACATAGAAAACCCTATAGACACCACCCAAAAACTACTTGACCCACTAAGTGAGTTTGGTAAAACAGCATGATACAAAGTCCATGTTCAGAAATTAAATGCATTTTTGTACACCAACAATGAAATATCAGAAACAGAAATGAGGAAAAATATCTCATTTACTCTAGCAACAAGAAAAATAAAATACCTAGGAATAAACTGAACCAAAGAGGTAAAAGACCTGTACTCATAAAACTACACAACCCTGAAGAAAGAAATTAAGGAAGGTACAAATAAATGGAAGCATACACCATGTTCATGGATTAGAAGAATTACAATCATCAAAATGCCCATACTACCCAAGGCAATTTACAGATTCAACACAATGCTTATTAAAATACCAATGACATATTTCATAGATATAGAACAAACAATTCAAAAATTTACATGGAACCATAAATGACCCTGAATAGCTGCAGCGATTTTGAGAAAGAACAAAGTAGGAGGAATCACAATGCCTGCCATTAAACTGTATTATAAGGCCTCTGTAATCAAAACAGTCTGGTACTGGCATAAGAACTGACACATAGATCAATGGAACAGAATAGAGTTCCCAGAAATAAACTCATGTCTCCATGGTCAATTAATATTTGGAAAGGGAGCAGAGAAATAAAATGGAGTAAAAATAGCCTCTTCAACAAATGGTATTGGGACATCTGGGCAGCTAGCTACATGTGAAAAAAGAAATTTGACCACTATCTGACATCATACACAAAAATGAACTCAAGATGGATATAATACTTAAATATAAGTTGCAATACCATAAAAGTCCTAGAGGACAACATAAGTAGGAAACTCTCTGATATTCCACACAGAAATATTTTCATTGGCATGTCCCCTAGAGCAAAGGACATAAGGGAAAGAATACATAAATGGGACTACATCAAATTAAAAAGCTTCTGCATGGTTAAAGAAACATCAGTGAAATGAAAAGGGAACCAATCATATGGGAAAATATATTTGCCAATGATACTTCAGACAATGGTCTGATCTCCAAAATATATAAAAACTCACACAACTCCACTCCAAGAAGACAAACAATCCAATTTAAAAAAGGGAAAAGGAACTGAATAGGCACTTCTCCAAGGAGGACATACACAGGGCCAGAGGCATGTGAAAGGATGTTCAGCATCACTAGCCATTAGAAAGATGCAAATTAAAACCACAATGAGATGCCACTTCACACCAGACAGAACAGCCATCATAAACAAATCAATAAACAACAAGTGCTAATCAGGTTGTGGAGAAAAGGGAACCCTAGTACACTGTTGGTGGGAATATAGACTTGTGCAGCTACTCTGGAGAACAGTATGGAATTTCCTCAAAAAAACTAAAGAATGGACTGCCTTTTGACCTGAAAATTTCACTGCTTGGTTTATACCCTAAGAATCCTGAAACAACAATTCAAAAGAACCTATGCACCCCTACGTTCATAGCAGTACAATTTACAATAGCCAACTGTTGGAAGCAACCTAAATGTTCATCAGTTAATGAGTGGATCAAAAATCATGGTACATTTACACAATGGAATACTATGTAGCAAAGAGAAAGAATGAACTCCTACCATTTGGAATTGCATGGATGGAGCTGGAAAGCATTATGGTAAGTGAAAAAAGCCCGGAGGTGAAAGACGAATCCGCATGATCTCATGTACAAGTGGAACCTAATCAACAAAACAAATAAGCAAGCAAAATATAACCAGAGATGTGGAAATAAAGACAAAATGACCGTTACCATAGGGGAGAAGGGAGGAAGATAATGGGTCAAAGAAGGGGAAGGGTCAAGTCAAGGAACATATGTAAAGGACCCATGGAGAAAGACAATGAGGAGTAAGATTGAGTGTGGGAGGTAGGAGTGGGTGGGGTTGGGGAGAGTGGAGAGGGGGAAATGAGGACAACTCTAGTTGAATAACAATAAAAAAAATAAAGAGCTTCACTATTCACAAAGGATTCCCTGTAACAATTATTGAAGCACATGTTAATATTTTCCTTTAAGATGTGGTCCTGTGTAAATTTATATAGTATAGGGTGTAAAATATTCATCTTTTCAGAATCACTGACCTCACCAAGGAAAGATGTCTTTTACATTCAATGCAAGACCAAATACTAGCTGGAGGTTTGGAAAACAAATAAAAGAGTAACCATACTAAAATGTAATCATTGTCAGAAACACTGAGGTAAACACTTGAACACTTTTACCAGGGAAGTGACATTTTTTCTGTAGTCCTACCCATTTGGAGTCATTAATTGACTGTATTAAAGAAAGAAAAATGATATGAGCTTTGTCATTTCATATGTAGGTGATTACTACAAATAGAACAGTTCTTTAAATATATGTTTATATATCACAAAATAGATAAACAGAAACAGAAATATTTTGACTTCTTTTTAATGATTATAAATTCCTCCAGAGCCCCAAGGTTTGGGGCATTCCTGAGTCTCCAGGGATCTCAGGTTCTCTTAAGATTTAGAATTGACTGATCTGAAGAAAAAATGTTAACAGAGAAAAAAAAATTTCAAAGAAGCTTCTCTTTTGGCAGATACAGCCCAGATCCCAGGCACTATAGGTTTTCTAACATAGTTAAACTAGTTGATTGTATTTTAAAACAGCGTGATACAGAAAGAAGGAGCAAAATGTTAATCAGGGCAGTTCTGTTCCCAGGTATGTGAGTAACTCTGTGATGCAGTTGATGATAATGTTAACAGTAATAGCTAAGAGATATTAAGCCGTTGATATGTGTGGGTAATAGTGTTCCAAGTGCTTTGCATGTATTATTTAATCCTCATAACATGCAAATGAAGTGGGAATTGTTATTATTATTATTTTTTTTACAGAGAGAAATAGACACAGAACAGTTAGGTCACAGCCTTTTATGTTTGAACTTATCTATAATAGGAAAAAAAATGGGTACCAGTTCAGTCTATGAACCAAAGTTCTTCTGAGCTATGAACGCTGAGCACATTCTGAGGTTCTATATCTTTTAAAACAACATATCATTCCAATAATACATTTCTGTCTTCTACTAAATTTACTCCAGGAAAATATCACAAGCTAAAATTTATTACTTGGCTTGAAATTTATCAGTTCAATTTTCATACTCTTCAGAAATTATATGGTTGTCACGTGGTCTTTGAGGTATGCCTCTAAATAATGAAACTCATTTTTGTTTGTAGTTAATGAAAACCCTTCTTTTAATTTCATAGTCATACCTATAAGGCAGAAGCATGAAATTATTATCCATATGATAAAGTTTAACAGTGAGAAAAAGACAAAGCCTTTTTAATTTTCAACAGATTGGTCCCAATATTACCTATAACAACAAATAGCCTAATATTACAGAACATTACTTCTCTGGTAGAGCCTAAAACCTTAGGTTCCTAACTCTAAGAAGAGCCTCTTTGTAATTAAAATGGCGTTTCCCAATATTGCTTGTGATCAGAATCACTGCAGTGCTGTTGAAAGTAACATTCCAAGGTGATGGAAATGTTTTATAATCTGTGCTATGTAATATAGTAGTCACTAGCCGCATGTGGTTATTAGCATTTGAAATGTGACCAGTGCCACAAAAGAACTGAACTGATTTAAATTAATTTAAACACCCACAAGTAGCTAGTGACGACTATATTAGAAAGTGCGGAATGTTTTTTAAAATACACATCCCTGTGCCCTGTATGAAGCCTACAGAATCAGGGTCACCAGTACAGTGCCATTTGAATCTGTGTTATTAACATATTAGACAATGCTAACTGAACACCCAGCTTATTTATTTCAAATTGCTGCTATTTTTCAAGCTCAAAATTCTAGGCTGCTTCTGTTTCTAAACAAAACACTGAATATAGAGTATATTAAGTTATTTATTTATTTATTTATGTTTTTTTTACTGTTGTTCAGTTACAGTTGTCCCCATTTTCCCCTATTACTCTCCCCTGCTCTACCAGCATTTTCTTTAATTATAAAAATATGAATTGTATTGTTACCAAGAGCCAGAAGGATGCTACACTTCTTACAAAGCCTAGAATTGGTAGATAGCTTTAAGAAAATGCCACATATAAAATTTTGCATTTGTAAAAGACATAAATTAGGGAGTGGTTATTCATTTCAGAAAAAAATTCACCAAAGGGCTACTTTAAATAGCTAGCTCTTTTAAAATGAATTCTAAATAAAATTCAATTAACAAAAATTCAATTTGCACATAACTCTTCAAGAACACATCTGTTTCCTCAAACCAGCTACACCTGTGAATTATTTTCAAAACTTCTGGAGATTGCAAGAGGTTTCTCAATCAAAGCTATGTTGCTTGGTGTTAAAAGCACCCTATTCCACAGTTTCACGAGCTAACCTTCACTGTTTAAGAAGAGACTCTATTCCTCCTAGTGAATTATCTTTTCTCAGATTCTACGTGTTGGTTATAATATGTAGCTCAATCTATAGCACAACAGAATGGAACCAACCAAAGACACCTCTTGAAAGTGCTTTTAAAATGGAAACAAAAATAATATCAAGACTTCCAGTTTCCAGCCCAGCATAAGGATCTTAAAAGTTACCATTCTAACCTAATAATAAGTAAAAAGCTGAACAAAATGAAAATAAAATGGACTCTTCTTCTTCAATCAGTAAGGAAAGTGAGATCAAAGGGCAAACCATTGCCCCCAAATTGGACAGTCAGGCAGTTACAGAGAATCACAAATTACCAGAACAGAAACCCACCAACAGAAACCTCCATAGCAGCCAAAACCTGGATAGAAAAACCTGAACTGCAATCAATAAATTGCTAGAGGCTCAGCATGGGCAACTCTGAAAATTAAAATTTCCAAAGGGGCCCAGTCAGAGAGGCCCCATGTTTTGTGAATTTACCTTCAGGACCTCTAACAAGTTCTCATAGTGAATATTGGAGAAAAATCCCCTCAGGTTTCCTGCAGGGGGAGTAAAAACTATTTTGAAATACACCAGAGCATTCTGTTCTTTCAAAGCCTATCCTCAGTAAAAACTATGTTGCAGAGACCTAATGTAGCTAAAGAAAACTGGAATGTTCCTTAGTAAACTAGAAAAAGAAGAGCAAATTAAACCCATAGTGAAAGAAAATAAGAATCAGAGCACAAATCAATAAAATTAAGAACAAAAAATCAGTAGAGAAAATTAAAAAAAAACCCAAAAGCTTGTTCTTTTAAAAAATCAGTAAAAACAATAAGATTCTAGCCAGGCTAAGAGAAAATTAGAAAGTATACAAATTACTAATATCAGAAATGACATCGCTATAGATCCCATAGATGTTAAAAGGATAATAAGAGAATATTATAAAAAATTTTATGCCCACAAATTTGATAACCTACATGAAATGGACCAATTCCTTAAAAGGCACAACCCACCAAAACTCACATTAAAATAAATAAACAATCTGAATCAGCCTATAACTTATTAAAGACATAGAATAAATAATTAATAAACTTCCAAAACAGAAAGCACCAGGCCTAGACAGGTTCACTGGAGAATTCTACCAAGCATTTAAGGAATAAATTATACCAATTTTCTAAATGTCTTCCAGATGATAGAAGCAGAAGGACTACCCTAATACCAAATGATACAAATACATTACAAGAAAACTACAGATCAATATCTTTCATGAGTATAGTAGAAGTCCTCAACAAAATGTTATCAAATAAAATCTAACAATGTATTAAAATAATTATTTACCATGACCAAGTGGATAATCTCAGGCATACAAGTCTGGCTCAACATTCAAAAATCAATTAATGTAAACGAACATATCAACAAACTAAAGAAGAAATAGTACATGATCATATCAATAGATACAGGAAAAGGTTTTAATAAAATCCAACATACGTTCATAATAAAAACTTCCAGTAAACTAGGAATAGAGAACAATTTCCTTAACTTGATGAAGATATCTACAAAAAACAAAAACAAAACTGTAGCTATCATCAAGTTTAATGGTGAAGAACTTGAAACTTTCTAAGATCAAGAATAAGGCAAGAATGTACCCTTTCACAATCTCTTTTATTTTATTTTTTGGTATATTTTATTGAGTATGCTATTACAGTTGTCCCATTTTCTACTTTTATCCCCTCTACCCTGAACCTCTTCCCATTATCTCCACACATCTTAGTTCATGTTTTTGGTTGTACATATCAGTTCTTTGGCTTCTCCATTTCGTTGGCTTCTTAATTTCCTATACTATTCTTAGTGTCCCCCGTCTTTGTTATTTTATTTAATTTTTGTCAACATTTGCTCACAACCACTTTCAACTGCCCCACACACCACTGCCTCCCAACTACCTCCTCCCTCAATGTGTCTTAGTTGATGGGTCCTTTATACTTGTTCCTTGATGGGCTTCCCCCTCTCTTTCCCCTGCCATCACCCTCCCGCCTCCCCTCTGGTTACTGACACTTTGTTTTTTATTTCAATGTTTCTGGTTATATTTTGCTTGCTTGTTTATTTTGTTGATTAGGTTCCACTTATAGGTGATATCATATGGTATCTGTCTTTCACCACCTTGTTTCTTACACTGAGCAAAATGGTCTCCAGTTCCACCCATGCTGTTGCAAAGTGTAGTAACTCCTTCTTCCTTTCTGCTGAATAGTATTCCATTGTGTAAAAGTACCATGGTTTTGGATCCACTCATTAACTGTTGGGCACTTAGGTTGTTTCCAATTCTTGCCTACTGTAAATTGTGTGCCTATGAACATTGGGGTGCATGGGTTCTTTTGAGTTGCTATTTCCAGGTTTTTAGGGTGTAATCCCAGCAGTGGAATTGCTGGGTCAAAAGGCATGGCCATTTTTAGTTTTCTGAGGAAATTCCAAACTGTTTTCCACAGTGGCTGCACCAGTATCCATTCCCAACAACAGTGTACTAGGGTTCCCTTTTCTCCACAACCTTGCTAGCACTTGTTTTTTGTTCCTTTGTTTATGATCACCATTCTGATTGGTGTGAAGTGGTATTTCTTTGTGGTTGTAATTTGTATCTCTCTAATGGTTAGTGATGCTGAGTATCCTTTTATATCTCTCTGGAGCCTCTGTACGTCCTCCTTCAAGAAGTGTTTATTCAGGTCCTTTCCCCATTTTTCAATTGGATTATTTGACTTCCTAGAGTGGAGTTGTGTGAGTTCTTTATAAATTTTGTATGTCAAACCCTTGTTTGAGGTATCATTGGCAAATATATTTTCCCATATAGTTGGTTCCCTTTTCATTTCACTGATGTATTCTTTAGCCTTGCAGAAGCTTCTTATTTTGATGTACTCCCATTTGTTTATTATTTCATTTATGTCCCTTTCTCTAGCGGACACCTCAGTGAAAATTTTGCTGCATGGAATACCCGAGATTTTCCTGATTATGTTCTCCTCTAGGACTTTTATGGTGCTGTTACTTACATTTATATCTTTTACCCATCTTAAGTTTATTTTTGTGTGTGGTGTCAGTTGGTGGTCAAATTTCATTTTTTTAGCCATGTAGCTGTTCGAATGTCCTAACACCATTTGTTGAAGAGGCTATCTTTACTCCATTTTATGCTTCTTCCTCCTTTTTTGAATATTAATTGACCATAGAGACATGGGTTTATTTCTGAGCTCTCTATTCTCTTCCATTGATCTATGTGTCGGTTCTTATATCAGTACCAGACTGTGTTTATTACACTGACCTTGTAATATAGTTTGATGTCAAGCATTGTGATCCCTCCTTCCTTTTTTTTTTCTTTCTTAAAATTGCTGCAACTATCTAGGGTTGTTTATGGTCCCATATAAATTTTTGAAATGTTTGTTCTATATCTGTGAAATATGCCACTGGTATTTTAATAGGGATTGAGTTGAATCTATAAATTGTTTGGGGTAGTATGAGCATTTCAATGATGTTAATTATTCTAATGCATGAACATGGTGTATGCTTCCATTTATTTGTGTCTTCCTTAATTTCTTTTTCAGGGCTGTGTAGTTTTCTAAGTACAGGTCTTTTACCTCCTTGGTTAAGTTTACTCCTTGGTACCTTATTTTTCTTCTTGCAATGGTAAATAGGATTTTCCCCCTGATTTCTGATTCTGAAATTTCATTGCCAGTACACAAAAATGCCTTCGATTTCTGAATATTAACTGTGTATCCTGCTGTTTTGCCAAATTCACTTATTAGGTGGAGTAGATTTTTGGTGGAATTTATCAGATTTTCTATGTGCATTATCATGTCATTGCAAACAATGACAGTTTTACGTCCTCCTTTCCAATTTGGATGCTATTAACATCTTTTTCTTGCCTTATGGCTATGGCTAGCACTTCTATTACTATGTTGAATAGAAGTGGTGAAAGCAGACACCTTTGTCTTTTTCCCAATATTAGTGGGAAAGTTTTTAGTTTTTGCCCGTTCAGTAGAATTTTGGATTTAATTTTCTCAAATGTAGACTTTATTATGTTGAGGTATGCCCCCTTTATCTCCACTGTGCTGAGGGTTTTTACCATAACCTGGTGCTGTACCTTTTCAAATGCTCTTTTCACATCTATTGATTTGATGGTGTGATCTTTTCTTTCTTTTTGTTTATATGATTTATTATGTTTATTGTTTTTGCAAATATTGTACCATCCTTGCATCTCTGAGATGAGTCAAACTTGATCATGGTGTATGATATTTTTAATGTATTGCTGTATGTTATTTGCCAATATTTTGTTGATGATTTTAGCATCTATGTTCATCAGTGATAATGGCCTCTTGTTTTCTTTCTTTGTTGGGTTTTAATCTGGTTTTGAAATTAGGATTATACTGGCCTCATAAATAGCATTTGGGAGTCTTTCCACTTCTTGGACTTTTTGGAATAGTCTGAGAAAGACAGGGGTTAGTTCTTCCTAAAATGTTTTGTAAAATTCTCCTGATAAATCATCTGGTCCAGGGCTTTTGTGTACCTACAGTTTTTTTAATTACAGTTTCAATTTCACCAGCTGTTATTGGTCTGTTCAGGCTTTGTGCTTCTTCTACATTCAGTTTTGGAAATTTATATTATTCTAGGAATTTGTTCATTTCACTCATGTTTTCAAATTTCTTGTCATATTGTTGTTCGTAGGAATTTCCTACAATCATTAATATTTCTATGGCATCAGTTATAATTTCTCCTCTTTCACTTATGAGTTTAATTTTTGCATCTTCTCCTTTTTTTTCTTGATGAGTCTGCTTAAAGGCTTGTTGATTTTGTTTATCTTTTAAAAACCCAGCTCCTGGATTGGTTTATCCTTTGAATTGTTCTTTGAGTCTCTATGTCATTCAATTTTGCCATGATGTTGATTATTTCCTTCCTTCTGCTCTCCCTGGCCTCTGTTTGTTGTTTCTCCTGTTGTAGATGTTGTGTTAGGTTGTTAATTTGAAATGTTTCTTTCTTTTTCATGTAGGCCCATATGGCTTTGCACTTCCCTCTGAGGACTGCCTTTGCTGTGCCCCATAGGTTTTGAACTGTTGTATGTTCATTATCATTTGTTTCCCAAAACATTTTTATGTCTTCTTTGATCTCATTATTGACCCATTCATTGTTTAATAGCATGCTATTCACTCTCCATGACTTTGTATGCTTTTGAGTTTTTTTTCCTTCTGGTTAGTTTCTTCTTTTAAGTCCTTTTGGTCTGAGACAATGCTTGATATGATTTCAATTTTCCTAAATTTGTTGAGGTTTGTTTTGTGTTCTATCATGTAGCCTATGTTTGAAACTGTTCCATGTGCATTTGAATAGAATGTGTAGTTTGCTTCTTTGGTATGAAAGGTTATATATATATATATATATATATATATATATATATATATATATATATATATATATATGAGTTAAGTCCATTTGATCTATTGTGTTGTTCAGTTCCACAATATCCATGCTGATATTTTGTTTGGATTATCTATCCATTGTTGACAGCAGAGTATTAATATGCCCTACTATAAGCTTGTTTCTGTCTACGTTTTTCTTGAAGTCCTTCAGGATTTTCCTTGTATATTTGGGTGCTCCTATGTTCAGTGTATATAGGTTTACAATGTCATGTCTTCTTGATAAATTCTTCCCTTGAGTCTTATGAAGTGTCCTTCTGTGTCTCTTTTTATGGCCTTTGTTTTGAAGTCTATTTTGTCTGATATAAATATTGCTACCCTGTTTTTATTTTCCTGTCCATTTGCTTGGAATATTTTTTTCCAACCCTTTACTTTCAGTCTGTGTAGGTCTTTTGTTCTGAGGTGGGTCCCTTATAGGCAGCATATATGTGGGTCTTGTTTTCTTATCCATTCAGCTTCTCTATGTATTTTAATTGGAGCATTTAATCCATTTACATTTAAAGTTATTATTGGTAGGTACTTATTCATTCGTTCCCTTTGTACTTGTGTTCCTCTCTCTCACTCTTTTTCTTCATCTTCTTAAAGCAGTCCCTTTAGCACATACTGCAATGCTGTTTTGGTAGAGGCGTATTCTTTATCCTTATTTTGTTTGAGAATCTCCTTATTTGGCTTCCATTTTTATGAGATCCTTGCTTGTTAGAGTATTCTTGGTTGCAGGTCTTTGCTTTTCATTACTTGGAATATTTCTTGCCATTCACCACCTCCTTTCAACGTCATACTGGAAGTCTCAGTTAATGGAGTAAAACAGAGAAAGGAATTAACATATGTACAGATTAGAAAAAAAGAAGTAGACTGTCTTTGTTCATAGATGACGTACTCTTCTATGTTGAAAAGTTGAAAAAATCAACAAAACAAAAATTCTGAGATGAAGATTAATCATTTTCTTACATACCAGACAAATGGAATTTGAAATTAAAAATGCATTACCATTTATATTAGCAACCAAAAAAAATGAAATATTTAGGTATAAATCTAATAAAATGTGTGGAAAATTTATATGAGAAATACTACAAACTCTAATGAAAGTTATCCAAGAAGAAATAAAGAAATGGAGACGTAATCCATGTTCATGGATAGGAAGTCTAAATTTTGTAAAGATGTCAGTTGATGTCCAGTTTGATGTATAGATTCAGTGCAATTCCAATCAAAATCCCAAAAAGTTATTTTCTCAATATTGACAGACTAGTTCTTAAGTTATATGGAGAAGCAAAAGATCCAGAACAATCAACTCAATAATGAAGAAGAAAAATGGAAAAACTGACACAACCCAAGTTTAAGTCTTACTAGAAAGCTATAGTCATCAAGACAGTGGGGTATTAGTGAAAAAAATAGATAAATAAATCAGTGGAACAGAATAGAGAGCCCAGAAGTAGACCCATACAAATATGGTCAACTGACCTTTGACAAAGGAGCAAAGACAACATAATGAAACAAAAAAATATTTTCAGTAACTGGTGCTGAAACAACTGGTCATCCACTTGCAAAAAAATTAATCTAGACAGACCTTGCACCCTTCATAAATATCAATTCAAAATGTATTATCAATGTAAATGTAAAGTGCAAAATTATAAAATTCCTAAAAGATAATGTAGAAAAATAAGATGACCTAGGGTATAGCAATGGCTTTTTAGATATAATATCTATATTTTGATTCATTAAAAAAGTAATAGATAAGCTGGACTTCACTAAAATTAACATCTTCTAATCTACAAAAAACAGTGTCAAGGGAATGATAAGACAAGCCACAAGCTGGGGAAAAATATTTGCAAAAGATACATGTTGTAAAAGACTTGTATGTAAAAATTGCAAATAAATTTTAAAGCTCAACAATAGGAGAATAAACAACCCAAGATGGTGAAGGGATTAATCAAAGAACATTCATGCACAATACATGGACACAGACAACAATACGGGGATTGGCTTGGCATGGGGAAAGGGTGAGACTGGATGAGGGAGAGAAAGAGGAGAAAAGTGGGAACAAATGTAACAGCTTAAACAATAAAAATAAATAAATAAATAAATAAAAATAAATAAATAAAAATAAAAATATTAAGTATTTTTTAAATAATATTCTAAAAATAAAAAGTATTTATTTTTTTTCACATAAATACTTTAAAAAGTAAAAAGTGGGCCCTAGCTGGTGTGGTTCTGCGTATTGAACCATGGTCTGTGAACTGAAAGGTCACCGGTTTAGTTCCCACTCAGGGTACATAGCTGAGTTGTGGGCTAGGTCCCCAGCCAGAGACAAGGCAAACAGTCTATCAATATATCACTCATACATTGATGTTTCTTTCTCTCTTTCTCCCTCATCTCAACCCTCTCTCTAAAGAAAAAATAAATAAATAAAATCTTCAAAAAATAAATGGATAAAAATCTGATTAAATATATCCCCAAATAAGATAAACAGATAACATATAAGCACATGGAAAAATGTTCAACGTCATATGTCAGAGTATGGCAACTTAGGAAAACAATGATATATCATTACGCACCTATTAGAATGACCAAAACCCAAAGCATTGACAGCACCAAATACTGATGAGATTATGGAGAAGTAGGAACTCTCATTCATGCTAGTGGAAATGCAAAATTGTATACTCTTACCATATGATCTAACAATCATACTCCTTGGTATTTACCCAAATAAACTGAAGACTTATGTATACCAAAGTATCTGGAAGCAGATGTTTATAGCGGTTTTATTCATAATTGCCAAAAGATGGAAGCAACTAAAATATCCTTCAGTAGTTGAATGGATTAAAAACAAACTGTGGTATATTCAGACAACAGATTATTATTCGGAGCTAAAAATCAATATGTTAAGAAGCCATGAAAAACATAGAGGGGATTTAAATACAGATTGAGTAAAAGAAGACAATCTTTTTCTGAAAACCCTACATACTATATGATTCCAACTGTAAGACACTCTGGAAAAGACTATGGGAGACTAAAAATGATTCAGTGGTTTCCTAGGCTTAGGGAGAAGGGAGGTATGAAAAGGCAGAGCACAGAGAATTTTTAGGTCTATACTACTATTCTGAATAATTCTGTAATGATAGAGACATGTGATTTTACATTTGTACATAGAATGTACAATACCAAGAGTGAATGCTAGAAAACCATGGACTTTGAGTGTGATCATGTGTCTACGTAGGTTCATCAATTGTAACAAATGTACCACATGGTATTAGTGGGGAAGGTTGTGTGTATGGAGACATGGGGTATATGGAAACTCTCTGTACCTTCTGCTCAGTTTTTCTGTGAATCTAACACTGATCTAAAAAATAAAGTTTATTTTTTAGAGTAATATCTAAGTGTGAAGTGATATTAGATTGACAAATGATATCACTTTACCCAGAATGATCGCATTTATGACTATTGTTCTGGCATAATTTTCAACAATACCCCCTTTATCAAAGTTTCTTGGCTGACACACAAAAGAATTATACTCACCCAACTTCCAATTATCATGCAGTCTTTTTTGGCATGATCTCACCTGTGTTATAACTTCTTTGAAAATTAAAAATTCAGATTCCTCTCTTAAAGAGTCTGATTCATTAATTCTTGGATAAGAGCTGGAAATCCATACTTTTCAGAGTGTCTTTGTGTATTTGGGTGATCACAGGGCATTAAAACATAAGCTTGACTTATGTAACTGAATTTTATGCAAAACGTGCATGCTTTAATTATATATTTGGGTTAAGATTGGCTCTTATCATGGAAGGTTCTTGCTGTAGTCCACCATCAATCATAAGTCATTCTGACAAATTCATACTTTATCTTGGTTTTGGAATGGTTTCCATAAAATTATGTGCTAGGCCCTGGGAACATGGCATTACTGTAGCAAAGTAGCACGATGAAGTCTAAGAGTAACAATCCAACAATGTGTACTATTTTCTTTTCTCATTATTGCAAAAATGTAAGCTATAATTTCTGAGGTTTGTTAACTCTCCTTCTAAGAACATTGATGAAATTATATACCATAATCTGCAGAAATAAATACAAAGTTTTAAATGGGGGTGACTAAACTAAGTTACTGGCTATGATTTTGGAGATTGCCATTACAATGCAACTAAAAAATACTGTTTTCTTAAAAATCATTTAGTTAGTTATGTTTTTCCTTGGAGAATAAAGCACTACAGTTATGTTTGAGCAAACCAATTTTATCAACTCCTTCGAGTCTCTGACAGGAGTTTTTAAATTTATTGTATTTATTTTAAAAATAAAACAGCAACAAACATGTTAGAAACAAAAATGTTATTGACATTTGACCACTCTAAAAATTATTAGACATTAGTGTTAAAAGACAGACACTGAAAACAGATAAGTATGACCTGCAATATGATTTGTTTGTTCTCTAAAGTGTTTACCTTATTTTGTTATCACCCAACACAAATGCAAAGCAAGTCAAAACTTTTGTAATACAAATCCTTTAATGGATTTGTTTGTAAAAATCTTTGGAAGTGTCTCTGTTAAATACCATGCACTGTATAAAGACATCTCTTACTCATGTCTACTTCTCTGGGGGGCCAAGCTGGAACAAATATCACATTTTAGGTGTGCCGTGCTAGCTATGCCATGCTGAGAACTGTGCAAAATTTCATCATTTTCATCCTTTTAACTTAATACAAAATTCAAAGAGTATAGATCAAAGCTTTTCATTCTGTTTTAAATCATAGATTTCTTTTTAAAACTGTTATTTTGACATATTTAGGACTGTTTCCTGCCCAGTAGAAAAATAGAAAATATTTTTCAAAAGTCCTACATAATTGTGCTCTGTAATTTGAATTCAGAGGATAGATAAACCTGGTTAGTAACAGATGCTGTTGCAGTGCTTGGAATTTGGCCAATACAAAGCAACCTTGAACATGTTTGCATGACCAAGTGAGAACTCTATAAAAATTCTGTGCACATTTTTTATCTAATTACTCTATTATGTTTCAAGTAATCATGATGCTGTGTGTTTTATTTTTTGAGTGGAAAAGAAAATTAAATATGCCTTGTTAGAATAAATAAAGGAAACTAACAATAACTACCTCACTAGGAAAAAAAAAAACAACTGTTGAAGTGTGAATAATCTTTTCTCTATAAATGTTTGACAATAATTTTTCTATCTTCCTTATAAGTAAGTTTTTTAATATTCTATATAAATTACCAAAATACAATTTTATTCCCCAGTTAGATTTGGAACTTCATATTCCTGAAGGGAAGACAAACAATTATAGAAACTAATATAATTTAATAGAGTACAAATGCAACATTTGTGTGTGTGTGTGTGTGTCTGTGTGTGTGTGTAGGGGGAACTAAGGGAAATATCAGTCACAAATTCATTTCTATTTTTATATTGATTTATTTTTTATTATTGTTCAAGTACAGTTGTTTCCATTGTCCTGTCATCACTTTCCCCGCCCCACCCACCCCCATCTCTCACCCTCCTTTGTCTTTGTCCATAGGTCCTTTATACATGTTCCTTGATGATCCTTCCCCTTGTTTCCCTTGTTATCCTCCTCCTCTCTTGCCTTATATCTAAAATATTATACCTTATTTAATTATCTATATATTTTTTAATTTTAAAACTAATTGCTAATTTAAGCACTGTGAAATGTATAAAATTGTATTTCTAACCAACCACTTAAATGCTACTTAAGTAATTTTTTTCTGGTATTAGGAAAAGCACATGATGAAATTTAATTTGGTAAGTTAGATAGTAGCTTTTTATACAGGAAAATATTTTCAACCGTGTAATGCAAATATATGACCAGTAATAGAAAATTTATTCTAGCCTTTTGTTTTATACTTTTCTTAATTTATTGTATGTATTTAAAAAATAAATTGTCAACAAAAATATCAGGAACAAAAGTGTAACTGATATTTGACCACTCTAAAAATGATTTGGCATTGGTTCTAAGAGCCAGACATTGAAAACAGATAAGTATGGCATGCAATATGATTTTTTTGTTCTCTAAAGTGCCAAATCTGTTAAAATTAATTTCAAATTTTAAAAGTAAAAGATCTTACATAAATAAATTTCAAAATCATGATATCTTATATTTTAAAAACCTTGATTTTCAGCAATTGAAAAATTAAGATACTCTGACAACATGGGGCTTGAATTCCTTTAGGGTAAAAATTAACAAGAGCTGAGGAGCAGGTGTGTTTTAGACAGAATCTGCTTGTTCCAGCACACCGCAGTCCCCAAGGTTCCCAATTGTCTCCATGACAATGCAGTCAAGTGCCAATTCCTGATAGGCTTCACTCATTTCTGTTATTTGCCTTATTTATGTAGCCCTTTGAGTTTCTGATTTGTGAAAATCAACAGCTTTCAAAAGTGCACTGAGCGAAACTAGAATTTCATGGGAATACTTGCTGTCAAGACTGACAGGAGGCTGAATGGGTAGACTCTGGGAGCCTCCATATCTTTTCCATAAAAAAAATTGCTTTTACTTCATTTATATATTTGAACACATTTCTGTAAATATAAAAACAATTTGGAAAAATCATTGCTCTTGACCAATGGCTTCCAATATTTTTATTCATTTATGCATTATATTATTGAACTGTTTCCATAGTAATTGATACTTAAAATTCCTCTTTGGAATATAAAAGAATATTTTTTGGTTTTTGCATACATAGTTACTATGATAGTTAGTTTTATGTATCAAATTTGTTCAGCTGTCCTACCGTTATTTAATGAACCATTAATCTAGGTACTCCTGTGAAGCTATTTTTTAGACATGATTAGCATCTATAATTAGTGGACTTTAAGCAAAATAGATGACCTCAATAAACGTGGGTAGCCCTCGTACAATCTATTGAAGGTCTTAGAGGCAGTAGCTGAAGTTTTCTGAAGAAAAAGAAATTCTGCCTCAACTGCAGCATTAACACCTGCCTGAATCTCTAGCCTGTCAGACTGTTTTATAAATTTCAGTGTTGCCAGCCCCACAATGATGTGAACCAATTTCTTAAAATGTCAGTCTCTCCCTCTCTCTTTCTCTTTCTCTCTCCATACTTTCTACTAGTTCTATTTCTCTGGAGAACCCTGAGTGGTAGCTATGTTATATAAAAATAATTTTAAGTAAACAATTATTTTAGATCACTGTATTATTAAATATTGCATTGTAAAATGTTTAAAATATTTTATTTATTTTTAGAGAGAGGGGGAGGGAGAGGGAAAGTGAAGGAGAGAAACATCAATGTGTGGTTGTCCCTCCCACGCCCCTTACTGGGACCTGGCCCACAACCTAGGCATATGCCCCTACTGGGAATCAAACCATTGGCACCTTGGTTTGGAGGCAGGCACTCAATCCACTGAACCACACCAGCCAGGGCAAAATATTGCACTGGAAATTTTAAGTAAATTTTATTACATCTTAAATACTCATAAAATATAGGCCTTTGTTTTTAGCATTTGAAATACTATTCAATTTTAATTAATTATGTGAGAAAAAGCATGATTTGCTAATATGTAGAAAGCATGTGAGGTCTGTCCATAAAGTATCCAGTCATGTAATATGAAAAATAAAGACATTTACTGAAGAAGATAAAAGATAGAAGATACATTGTACATAGCGCAATGATGCCGTAGTCCCCATCAAAGTAAGCACCTAGGGAGCTCACACAGTTCTCTGAATCACCATCAGCTGCCCTGTCATATATTCCTGAATCTCATCAATGGTCTGAAATCTCTTCTCTTTCAAAGGTGACTTTAGTTTTGGGAAAAACTAGAAGTCACAGGGCACCATATCTGGGCTACAGGGGGACTGAGTCACTTAGTCATTTGGTGTTTCACTAAAAGACTGAATGAGACATGATGCATAAGCAGGCATGTTGTTGTGAAGAAGGTGCCAATTACCAGTTGCCCCTAGCTGCAGCCTTCTGAATCATCAGAATAGTTTCCGTGGAGGAATGTTCAAGCTAATTACAAAATTTGATGTAGATTCATTGCTCTACTCGCTCACTCATTTTGAATGTGATGGCTACACAGTACACATACTCACTTAACAGTATCTATCACCCCCACTGACTAGTACAATGAAGTCATCGTTATTCATGCAAGTGCGTTCTAGTCCACTCTCCTTGGCTGTCAGGTTTCATCGATGTTGCACAAACTGTTCTTGTTATATTAACAATGGCTAAACTTTTTCCAAACATGTTTTGTATATTAGATTTCTATTTGGGGAGCAAATGTGCATTAAAATGTAAATTGAAATGTAATTATGTATTATAAAATCAAAATAGACAAAATGTTTTAATAAAATCATATTCATAATTCTTATGTTTTGCTTATAGAAATTAATTTTTAAATAATTACCCCTCATTATAGGGAAGGAAAATAATTGTCCCTTTACCATTCAAGTTTCTTGGCTGAGATCCCTTCTGTAATAAAAGACAGAATAACAGGAAAAAAACAGAAGTTTATAGAATGTATACATCTCAAAGGCATGGGTGATATGTAGGAAAAACTGAGTAACTTCCCATGTGGTTCAACCTTAAACACCATCGATAAGAAGCTAAAATAAATCGTTGGGGGTACAGTGAGACCAGTTACGAGGAGGTTACAAGGAAAACACTTTAAGCAAGGGTAAGATGGTTACGTAGATTTGTCTTAAACTTCTCCGTCGGTAGGAGTTTTTAGAGATAAGTCACCTTCTTCCTGATACAGAGTGAAAGACACCCTTACATATACTTACACATGGAGATTTCCCTTATAAAATAAATATTCTTCACAATAGGACAACTCCTATCTTGTTTTCAGGGATTCTCTTGTGCCTGCAAGCCTCTCAAAAATTATCAACCTCAAATAATTGATATGCCAAAGAGGCATATTTTGCAGTGGCATATTCTGCTCCCCTTCACCACCCATTATGATTATATTCAAAAGTTGTTATTTGTTAGCATGATTTTTCAAAAGACAAATTGTTACCCTTTGTAAAATTTTTTGCAAGTAAATATTAAAAGAAAGTGGATATATTTGACACTAATTTTTTTATACATCAATTTTTGAAGTACTTGAAATATGCTGAGCTTCTACATTTAGTGAGGTTTAATTTGTATGCCATAAAATATATCCATTGTAAATATTCAAGTCAATTACTTTTAGTAAATGTATAGAACTGTGCAACTTCCCTACAATTCAATTTTAGATGATTTTCATCATCCTCAAAATTTTTCTCATATCCATTTGTAGTCACTCCACACTCCCATTCCTGTAACAGGATACAGAGCATGGATCCCCTGAAAGTAGGGGTACCCTGCATCCCCCAAAATCCTGCAAAAAGTCACAGGAAGAGGAGGAAATAATGCTCACAAAAAGTACAACATTTGAGACACATTGCATAACAAACACAGATTAACAGACTTTGCCTTCCTAAAAGGAGGAAATGCAGAAGGAGGTTGCTGCTGCCCACTGCAAATCATGTAGGTGACTTTGAGAACATGCACCAGCAGAGTGACTCATGACATAGCCTGTGTGCATACAGCACCTGTGTGAGCTGTGGAGCAGATGCCCACCTTGGATACCTGCGTGTGGCTGGGAACTCTTGCCCTGACTAAAAATGGCAGCCGAAAGAGGGTCAAAGACACTGGGGAGCTAACAAAAATGGCCAACACTGATGCACCACAGGAAAACTCGATGTTTGGTCATGGCAGAAATTCTGAACTGAGCATTTAAAATTACAGTGGGCCAAGAAACATGAGGGAGGTCTGCTATGAGGTCTGGGGGTCTTTAAACCAATTGAAACCATCCTCAGCAGCCTTCCTGAACAGAAGATGGTGACGGAGTTGGTGGCACTGCTGGGTAGTTGCCTGGACAATCGCATAGACTCGTGAGAGATGCTTGGAGTTGAACTATGACCAGGAATTCTGAACTGCAGCCTTCTGCTTCTCTGAAGGATGGTACTTTTTAATTGCATGTTCTGAAACTGGTCTGGCTTGGCATAGGGTGGCAGGGCTATCTGTTTTGGGATGTTTTTGAAGGGAGAAGGACTTAATAGCAGAAAGTTTCTCTCTCTCTCCCCTGGTATGGATAATTAAATCCCTTGGTACAGGGGCTCTTGATACAGGATTTTGGGGCTTGATGCCAGCTCTCTGTCTGGGCTTTTGACATTTGGATGTTCTGGGCCTCTGGCCCTGCTCCACACACAAATGGGAGTGCTTGTGGGACTAAGAAATGTAAGGCCCATGAGGGGCTTAGACCCCACATGGATGGAGTCCCACTGCTTGAAGCATGGTCTCACACAGAGACAAATGACTCCCTGGGTTCCAGCATCTGAGACACCATGATCTAGTGTAACATGGCATATGGTTTCCTGAATTGCTATGTGGAGACTGAGAGCAGCGCACCCCAGATAGTGAAGGAGAGAACTGCTATGAGATGGTGATGCTGAAACCAACAAGTGCACTTTTCAAGAGGATGCAGTTCTGTTAGTGTGACTGGATTAAGGACAGAAAATAGTAAGGGGAACTTCTGGGCATGGTTTTTGCTTATAGCTATTTGGGGAGCAAGGGTAGTTCTGGGTCTCATGGGAGAGAAGGGTTCCGAGCAGGAGTACTCTAAGCTGCACCCTCAAGATTAGAACCCAATTAATAAAAACCCGTTTCTTTTAACACAAATCATTGAGTCATGTAGTTTCAAGATGCCAAGTGGCCAAAATCTAGTTTGCACGGTTACATCCCCAGCCCTAAATAACCACTGATCTACCTTTTGTCTCTACAATACATAAACTTTACTTTTAGCAACTTTTCTATTAAGCTAAGGTCATATTAATGAAAATATTTTTAATTATTATATTTATGGTTTTATTCAACAAATAAATACATAAATACTGAGCACCTATTAAATGGCTAATACAGTAGTAGATATACTTTTTATCCATCACTGTATAAACAGTTAAAAGAAGAAAGTGTCGTAAGTAGTTAAACAGGTGTGAGGACAGCAAGGACATTGGGCCAGGTATGGAATGCCCAAGTGCCTTGTAACAGACAATTGTAGGATAAGACCTTGCTCCCAGGTCAACCTTTCTTCCCTTACATGTAACTAATCATGTGGTAGACCCCTTTAGAGGAGGAACAAGGGAGGCAGAGAATAGCCTCATACAACTCTCATGACAATGAGGTTCTGACTGCATAAAATACTCTTAAGAACAAAGTCTTGGGTCTGGTAACCACGGGGATAGAGTGTTGATTGAACTAGACATAACATCTAGGCCTCAGGTGTGTTTTAGCTCCAGGCCCAGAAAAGCAGTAAGGTCAGGTGAGGCGATGCCACTGCTGAAATTAGGACCAACTACTATGACTAATGAACCCCTGCCCTAGTGCCAACCAATCAGTGGAGACCATGAGCTTGAAAGGGTTCACCTGAAAAGTTGATGAATATTCTATTGAAATTCTCCACTGGGAATTCCCTTAAACCCTCACCCCCTTTAAAGCTCTTAGGATGAAGGGCCCAGCTTGTGTCTCTCTCAAATATGCCTGAACCTGTCCCCACCCCCTTCATTCCCAAGTGTACTCTCACTCTGAAGCATTTTCAAGCTTAATGCAAAATTTAATGCAGGTTTGTTGCTCTACTTGCTCTCATTTTGAATGTGATTGCCACACAGTACTCATGCTCACTCAACGACATCTATCAACCCCACTAACTAGTACAGTGAAGTCGCCATTGTTCACACATGTGCATTTCCCACTCTCCTTACCCCAGTACATATACCCTTGCTTGCTTTCTCCTAAGTTCCAAGGACCCTTCTTTTGCCTCTGTAACTTGTTTTCTGAGCCCATGTAGCCTAGCCTGTTCACTTCTATGGCTCACTTCTTCTACCTCTGTGACTTTCTAAGTAAAATTTTGTTTGTATTTGAGTTTTGACTCTGAATTCTTTCTTAGACAGAAGTCAAGTATCAAGGTTGCAGAACAAAAGTCCAATCACTGGTAAAAATCCAGTGCCATTTTGCTGCTAACAGAAGTATAAGTTTAAGTACAATTGAAAATTTTCTGAGCAAGGAAGGACAAAGTAGATATATTACACTTGTTCATGGAATCCTTATTGTGGATGTAATTTAAACATTATCACAAAGGAAGAGGAAGTGCCCTCCTACCCCTTTTGATTTATTATTGCAGGGCTAATAATAAAATTGACACAAGACCAGATTAACAGATGAAATGTCAGTTTAACACAAAGGAGATCATAAATGATGCTCAGAAAAATGATGGAAGCAGGCAGGTTTTTATATTATTTAGACAAGGAAACAATAAGTTTGTGAAGGCTTGACAGGACAAAGAAACAAAATTTAGGTTTGAGTGCCCATTAGTGAGGAATTTAAACAAAGTTTGGGTTTGAGTAGAAAGCCAGAAAAGAAGTAATGTTTGTTTATACATGCTTTTTGTCCTTAAATTCCTAAATTCTGAAGATAAAGATGGCTTTCTCAGTCACACACAAATGCACACACAACACATGCACAAACACACACACCAAAGCAAAGAGGGCATCTTTCACAGGGGAGATTTTTTTCTGCATTTAATGAGACAAAGAGTCAACATGCCCTTCTTTCACCAGTTTTAATTCAAAATAAGCAATATGCCAAGTGGGATATCATGTGGCTACTTGCACTGGGCCCCAACAATACATACATAACTTAGGACATAGAAAATGTAAATTGATAAAGTGGTCAAAATCACTACAATGTCTTCTGAGCTGAGGGATGTTTTCATAAACCTGCTCATCAAATAGTGACCAATTGTTACATTAATGCAATATGCCATCAGATGTTCTTTAAAAACTGAAATAACTCAATTTTATGGGTAATAATTAAATGATTTCTTTAATTTGTGATTTATAAAACAGAAAAGGCAATATATACTTGAATATTTAAGGATTAAAATATTATGTAACACTTCTAGCTTTCTTTAAGGTTTTAACCTATAATAACACATTTTTAGTCTTGTTAGTCATGTTTAACATTGTGCATTGATAGAGCTATTCAACAGACATTCCGTTTGCCTTTACTATGTGTCAGGCACTATTCTACATTCTGGGGAATTAGCAAAGAACACAAATAGAATCTCTGCTAATCTGAAATGTACATTATTTTAGAGAAAACAGACAATAACATTTAAAATTTAAAGAAATACATGAAGAAAATAAAGCAAGATAAAGGAAAAAAGAGTGATGGTATATGGGAAGTGGTTTATTTAAGAAGAGTGGTCAGGGAAATATTTCCTGAAGTGGTAGGTAACATTTGAGCAAACCTTAAGTGAAATGAGGGAGTAAGATATACAGTGTCTGGAGGAAGAGAAACCCAGGCCATAAATTCATACAGAGACTCCGAGGCTTGCCAAAGTTAAGTGACAGAAGTAGGGCAGTGTGGCTAGTACTGAGTAAGAGGATGAGAGTATTGGATATGAGATCAAAAAGGAAGCCTGGGATCAGAGTATGTGTCCCTTGTAGATTAGGGAAAGAAATTAGATTTTATTCTAAGTGACATAAAAAAATCACAAAAGTATTTGGAGTAGAAGAGCTAAATGATACAATTTACATTTTAAAAGGTTCATCTGGTTTCTGTATGGGAATTCATAGTGGGGGACAAAGGTGTAGGGGTAGAAGCTGAGAGAGTCATTAGAAAGTTCCTGCTTGATAATGATTTTTGACTAGGGCAGTAGCAGTGGAGATGACAAAAAGTGATTGATTCTGGATAATCTGTACTTTCAATATAAGGCCAACAGGATTGGTTGATATGTATAGCATGGGTTATGAGGAAAAATCAGGCTGACACCAAGGATTTTGTTCCAAGTAACAAGAACTGAGTTACCATTATTTGATATGGAAAATCTGTGGGCCAAGCTGGTTAGAGGTTGTTTAGAATCAAGAGTTCAGCTTTGGACATAGTTTATTTGAGTTGTCTGTCATGCATACAAATATATGAAACAAGATATTAGATTTGGTCTGGAGTTCATAGGAGAAGTCAAGGTAGAGGATTTAATTTTAACAGGTATCCATGTAGAGACAGTATTTTAAAGCCACAAGCCTGAAAGAGATCACCCAAGGTATGAGTGTAAATAGAATGGAACAGAAAAGAAAAGAATAGAACAGTCTCAGGATTCAGACTTGGAAAACTATAATGTTTAGAGATCTGGGAGATGAGAAAAATGGCATAAAGGGGATCAAGAAGAAACACCCAAGAAAGTTGATAGAGAATAAAGAATGGTCTACCTGAAGCCATGCGAAGAAAATAAGTCTTCACATATGCACATTATTATGGGACAGGGACAATGAGTGCAGATAACTATCATAAACTTTTACTAATATTAAAATAAATGAAGTTTTCCAGCAAATCAAATAGAGATAATATTAGTACATGAATTTTATTAGCTTGTTGTTTTTATCATGTGATGCTAGACCTCTAGCCCCATGTATTCAAATACTCTATTTCCCTTTGGAAACTCTCTCTGTGTTAGTGAGTTATGTTCATTGTGCCTTCTTATTTCTTTTTAAAGATAAATTACCTTGTGAAGCTTCTTCATTTTTTCCTTGGAATAGGTTTTTGTTTGGTTGATACTTATATTTGCTTGACATGCCCAGATATGTTTGAACACCAGCAGTGAACACAGCTGCAGTTATTTTTTCAGAAGACTTCTCAGTAAACAGACTATAGTCAAGCCTGTCTCATCAGTTTATCAGAACATGTTCAAACATGTTTGAATATCTAGTTGTTTCTGGTTATGCATGTATGATTTGAATTACATTTTCTACCAAAGTATGTAAAAATACAATAGAAAATATTCTATAAAAAACAAGACAAATAAACTAATTTTGCCTGGGGAGGAATAAGGGAAGCTGGAAAGTTAGGCAACAGGAAATTCTTGACATAAAAACTCTAAACTTAAACTGAAGCTTAAAAGATATATGTGATTTTGCCAAATGAAGTCAATGGATAAAAAAGGCATTGTATATATGGGATATGAACAATAGCATGGAACCATGAAAGTGCATGATATGTTCAAGAAGAAAAAAATAGCCTTATTCCTAGAAGACAATGTTGACCAATGTAATGAAAATAGAAAAATAGGCTTATTCAGGTTGTGAAAAGCATTTTACGTTGTACTAAGAGATTCTCATTTTATTCTATAGGTAAGGGTAGCATTGGAGTTATTTTTAATTTTTACATTTTTATTGAATGTTTTTGAGCTGCAGAATTGCTTTATTGGATCTCTATTTTAGAAACATAAATGATTACTACGTAAATGACAGGGAGAGAGATGAAAATTATTGGAACATTTGAATAGAGAAGAGATAGAACTAAATAAAGAGAGTAGCAATTGAATAGAGAAAGGACAAGTGTAATTAAGATTCTTGGAGGTAGAATCGATAAGATTTACTGACTAACTGTATATAATTAGTGGGACAAAATTGTCATAAAAGTTGATTCTGAGGATCCAGTGTTGATGAGTGTATAGATAATGATGCAACAAGAAATAAAAGCAGATACAGATCTGTAGGAAGAGACATTAGATTCATTTTTGAATCAGTTGAGATTATCTACACACCACTCAGACACAGGTCTTTAAGAGACAATTTTTTGGTTAATCCCTCTACCTTCCCTATTTGTTAATCCTCACCTAAGGATATATTGATTGATTTTAGAGAGAGAGAGAGATGTGGGAGAGACACATCAATCAGTTGCCTCATGTACATGCCCTGACCAGGGATCAAACCTGCAACCCACGTTTGTGTCCTGACTAGGCATTGAACCCTCATACTTTTGAGCAGAAATGGAAAAATAAGAGAAGGAACTCATAGACACTGAAAACAGAGTGGTGATTGTGGTGCAGGGGAGGAATGTCATGCCAATGGAGTTGGGAGAGGATATATGGGGAAATAAAATTTAAAAAAATTAACTTAAAACTGAAAAAAAGATACAATTAAAAATATGAACTTGGACCTAAGGAGTGAGGCATAACCTATAAATACTAATTTGGAAATTATCAACATAGAATTTAGTTGGAGTCATAGGCATGATTGAGTCACCTAGGGAGAAAGAAGATAACTAAGATTTGTTAATTCATTAAACAAATTCCTAACAAAGAGGTACTAACAAAGTTACCTAACAAAGAGGTACGCTAGGACCTAAGAGCAAAATTATGAGAAAAGAGGCATAGTCTCTGTTCTTATTAATCTGAAGCAGTGTTCAATTTTGTGTGGCGAAACAGATGTCAAACAACAAATTACAATTTTGGCAAGTGCCTGTGAAGGGACGGTACATGGCTTTTAAAAAAGTCCTAGAGCAGAAGAACCTGAAATAACTTATGGAATTAAAAGGAAGAGATGTGAATGAAGCAAAAGGAAATGAGGGTTAGAAAAGGAATTCCAGGGAGAGAATAAGTTTTTGCAAAGTTACTGAGGGCAGGCTAATGTAGAAGTTTGTAGAACTGAAAGAAGACTAATGCTCTTGAAACACAGAGAACAGGTATATTCCTTTTCTTGAGTCATAGGAGATTTGATGAACAGAAACCTTCTATTATTAAACATCTAGTAATGGTGGATAAAATACAACAAGCATTCTTTCATATGCATCTCCAAACTAGCAGTAAACTGTTGGTGGCCCTCAAAGTGTGATTTATAAAAATGTACAAACATGATTCTCATAGAAATGTAAAGTGAGGATGTGTCACTGATTTAATTAACAAGGGAATGGTTAGAATAGTAAAACTGGGTCAAAGCAGAATTAGAGGGATAAGGGTTTTTAGAGTTCACTAAAATAGGTATATTGAAGTGTTTGTTAAATTGGATACACAATTGGCTAATCTTCTACAAGACAATGAGATCATACTCTTTAGGGTTATTAGTTTTTAAAATTTTTTTACCTGATAGGAAGCATTTGCACATCTATGGGCAAAACTGAATAAGTTAACATGTAATTTCTTAGATTCTGGGTCATAGCCAATAGTAAACAGTATGTCAAACTAAGTACATTCTCCTAAAGAATTAAATAATCTCTGGGTGGGCCTTAGCCAATGCTTCAGTATGACAATTAATGAAAAAAAGTATTTTATCACACAACTTTAAAATTTTTGATATTTCTTTTTCTTTATAACCCCCCAGGAAAAAGAAAAACCTCAAAATGATTACTAAACATAAATTCCATGAGAACAGGGGCTCTGTTTCACTTACAGCTTTACGTCCAGTTTCTATAACAGTGTTTGGCAGAGCAGGTATTTAATAAATATTTTTTGACTAAATGAATAAAAAATTACACTTAAGTGGATCTAATATCATTTGCTGCTCTTCATTAATGAGACTGGAAGTTTAACAGCTACACAGAGACACGATGGTGTTGGGTCTTTACAAGTGAGAATTTGAAACGGAGTCTCACTTAAAGGCCAAGATTCTCTACAGTCTACATCCTACAGCCATCAGCAAAGGAATTCTGTCTGTATTATCCTGGATTCTAGATTATAAATGACAATTTCCTCATTGAAATTTAATTACCAACAATTGTTCCTCATATGAGTCCACTGCTAGCATGTTCTAGGAACACCGAAGCAAATAAATTTACATAAGAAGTGACTCCATTTGGGTGACATTTCCAAGGAAGCTGTCAGAGGCAAACACAAATACCAAATGTTTCCAGAAAGACACACTCTCATCTCAGGATTACCATACAGGATTAAAACAATACAAACACTCCCAAACACAAATTTATGACCCAAAATTACAAACTACACCAATAAACAAACCTTCCTGAACAAAAGTTAACAGAATTAATAAACAGCAGACACAGAGGAAATAATCCAGAACACAGTCTAAAAGGGCAAAGATCAATAATAGAAGAAGTTAAGATGAGAATGTACAAACTATGTTTAATAGAAAACTCAGCAGGAAATAATAATGAGTATGGGAAGAGGGAACATTTAAAACAAAGATAGTTAAGAATTTTCCCCAAATGATGAAAAACATAAATTCTCATATTCAAGAAATCTGGTAAAAGCAAAGAATTATAACCAATCAAAAAATGGAGGTTTGGCTGCCTGTTGCCAAAAAAGTCAATGTGTGAGGCAGATGCTGGGGCAAAGGGAAAGATTTTTTTTTTTTTTCGGATGCTGTAAAATCTGGGAGAATGGCAGAATCCTGTCTCAAAGCCCATCTCCTCAGCCAGACCAAGGCAAAAGCCAGTGTCCAGAGTTCCTACTCCAAATTAAAGTACATTCTTTTGGAACCCACAGGCAGCTGCTAAGTGGAATGAGTCCCCAGTGAGGAAGTTTAGCTTTAAAGCAGATGCTGTTCATTTCAGACTCCCTCCTGGAGGCTGCTTGTGGAGCCTGCATAGCAATGGTCCCATGCTTCTGAGCACGGGAATACTGAACGCATGAGCCAGTGCATCACCAGGTGGGCAAGGGAGTGAGAGGCCCCCTCCTGGAAGCCATCGGTCATGTAATCCTTTGAGAGAACAGGTGAGTGCACTGTACTGTGCAAATGCAGGTCACGTGCAAGAGCGAACACAGCTTCTTTGTTACCCTAGGATTGTATTAACTTTGGTGTGGGACAGACCAGGTGCTTTCCCAAAATGACCAATCAACTCCCCTAATTTTCGGTGCTGCTGGTGTGTCCACCCCCCAACCAATCCCTTCTTCTAGGCTACACTGACAGGTCTCTTTGGTTTAGGATGTCCTCTTGAACCATTTTGACTTCTATGGTGCATGTCCCTGCCTTCCCCCTGTCACACCCTTAATCTGGTAAGGAGGGGATTTTTTTTTCTCTATCCAAATATCTTACTAGACTTTTGCAATCTCATTGTAAAAACCTGTTCCTGATGCCATCTTGGCCAGTGGGGGAGACTCCCTGGAACTCTGACTGTTTTACAGTAACAGAATGGTCTAACGTGAAGCTGCAGAGTGAAAGAAAACCCAGATCATGGAGGGTTTTTCTAGCTATCCAAAGGATTTTGGTGTTTGTTGTAAGAGCAATGAGAAACCATTGAAGGGTTTTGACTAGAGAAGTAACATAAGATTTTAGTTGAAAAACTACCTTTACAATAATTTAAGGAATTGATCAAGATTCAAGGAGAATGGTTAGGAGGTTCTTTCTTTTTCTTTTTTCTTTTAAATTTTGTTTTGTTTTAGTGTGCTGTTTGCTTTTTTCAATAACTAAAACAAATTCATAAAACAAAATAAAAAAATTGTTCATTCTTACACAAATGATTCTGGCTGGTTCATACATTTCTTCATGCTAACTTATCAAATCCTGAGTTTTGCTTCTCCATCTGTGATTAAATACTTATTATTCAAAAGTGAATAAAATATTTAATATAAGGATCCTACATATTGGCGTTTATTTATTGGAAATTAGCTTTTTTTATTCTTAATAGTTTCAGTAGAGCATATGTTTATCTGCTTTAACTTGGCCTAGATTAAATTTATAAAATACAGCCTTAATCTCGTTTAAAAGTACATCTTTCATTATACAAGTTAGCAAATAGCTTATATCAATACAAATACCTAACAATGTACTTAAATCATTGCTATTTGAAATACTTTATACTTGAATAATTTAACTCTTTACACAATTGAATCCTTGCATTTCAGAATGTTCTACAATTTCTGTACCCTCACCTGAAATTTACAGGCAGGTATTGAAAACACTTCAGCTGTTACAATACTTTGTATCCCCAAGTTTGATAAACTACCTTTGATTAGGCCACATGTAAATGCTAAATACTTGGGATGCTTGTTCTGAGTACTGTTTTCCTGCAGGCATCAGAGTAAGCAGGCAAAGTTTGCAGTCCTGAAGTATATAGATGCCCTGATGATTTGTCCTTAGATTTTTGAATTTCTCCTTGAATACTGTAGTCCAGAAATCTTTACAAATTAACTTCATGATATCTAACTTATCCTCAAACCTCACGGTATCTTTTCTAAGTCTTCCTATCAATCCCTGATCCATTGGAAACCACATGTTTTCCAGCTTAGTAATACAGCATCCATTTTTCACCCTCCCCTGCCCTGAGGACTTGTACACTTGTGACGCCATCTGCCTTATGTGGAAACAAAAACAATGTCTCCTCCACCATTGCCTGCTTATTCTCCCAAGTTCTGTCTTTGGCTGCCATTTATGTGGGTTCATCATTTCCACCTAGTTCCTGAAAGATGTGACCTGCATTGCTGCTCCCTCTGTCTGAAGCTCTCCCCTTGTTGCTAGAAGACTGAGCTAGGAGGATATTTCAGCTAAGAAATGATCGATTGAGCTAAGATGGTAATAGTAAAAACATGGAAAAGTGAGTATTTACGAAGTATAATTTGCAGTATGTGATGGCTGATTACATATAATATTAAATAAAATCACGCTTATGGAAGTGGAATAAAGATTATGTGTTTAATTTTTTACATAAGTGTGAGGTGCCTTTGAGATGCTGGGGTCACCATAATGAAAAAAACATGGGTTGAAAATGTAAGGCAGTAAAGATGGTAAAGAAAGAAAATTTATAGAGGATGGAAGAAAACTAGTAGAACATGATGATATGAAACCCAGGAGAAAAAACTTACAAGAAAGTGTCAAATACTATACAAGGGCACAGGAGAATGTATAATGAAAAAAATTGCATTGGATTTAGCAAGTAGGAAGCCATTGATGGTATTAATAAAGACCACTTGTTCCCATTTAAAATAAAACCTCATCAGAATGAATAAAAGGGCGTTATTTTAGAGTGAAATACCATGGTAGTGATGACATTTTATTAAATACCATGAACCTTTATTCATGCTAAAAACAACATAAACTAAGCAGTGCCATGTTGTAAACATTAATACTATTTTTAAAAAGCCTCAGATACCACTGTGTGCATATACATATGTGTGTGTGTGTGTGTGTGTATTCTGCCAGAAATCTGCTTGATAGCTTATTTACTGGACTACATACATAAGGATTAAAAATAATCATAAGACATCTAAACAGGGCAAGTAGAGAAAAACTACTTAAAAAACTACTTATATTAAGATCTAACTTAAAGGAAAGTCTCTACATTATGAAATTATAGAAAGCAATAACGGCTATACAGAACAACATAATGACTAGCTAACATTTATTTCTTAATTAATTTAACACATACTTGCTGGGCATTTACTAAACAAGTTAAGTGGACACAGGGTAGAATATGTTTATATGGCTATGGGAGACAATTGGGAATAGACTGCGGTCACAGACATTACATTCCATATTTGGTCATTAAAAAATCTGACAGTTTAATATTTTGTGTTTTAGAAATATCAAATATGTCTATGTTAAAACAGTCCCATCCAGGCAGCATCATCAAAAAATTTTAGCATCAAAGTGGCTGTGTTAAAATGGCCACATCAAAACAGCTGCATTATATTGTTTTGCTATGCTATGTACCCTAATGTGCAATAAATTCCATTAAGTAAGATGCCATTTGATTAAGTAGGGCCTTATATGCCAGGCAAAAGAATTTGTACTCAATAATTTAGGCAAGAAATTATTTAATATTCTGAATACAGAAATGGCATGATATACATTGTGCTTAAGAAAGAATCATTTAGGTAAATATTAATAGTGTTGATAGATGAATTTTCCTGTACTAGCTGGATGACACTAGCTATTAGAAACATCCATCTGACTCCGCCTGCTTAGATTCCAGGCTCTCCAAGCTATCTTGTGCTTATAATTTGACTTCCTCTATAAATTTGTCTACAGTAATAGAGTGTACTGCTAAGTGGACACATATACCTGTATAGTTAATAGTTATATGGCTTATTATAAATTAATAAATTGAATACATATAAGAAATATTAGCCTAGTAGTAATAGTTAGATTGCAACTTTCTTTTTAAATCACAAGAAAAGTCAAAAAGATATTTTTATCATGAATATTAATATAACCAGAACTGCAAAGTTTTATGTAAGAATTAGAAGAATTAGACTTGGAAATGTGAGCTTTTTTACAAGCTCAAGAAAGTAACCAATACAACACACATTTCCATGTAGATCCCAAACTTTCCATTTCAGTATCTTTTGCTCACATTCCACTGAAATAGTAATTCTATTCTTCCCTAGACCTTACACCAGCCCCCAGTCAATTTCTGATTATGTTCATCTTACCCTTTCTGGAAAATCAGCTTAGATGCCACATGTAACACTTAGGTTTTCCCAAATCCCTTAGTCAGAATGACTTCCTCTCATTGCTCCCATTGTTAGATCACTTAGCACCTTGCCCATGTTATAGTTAGTGATTGTATTCATATTTGTTTCAGGAGAATATTAGCTCCTTAACGGTTGAAAAATATAATTTGCCCAGAGTAGATTATTCATAAATTTTGTACAGAATTGAATTATCTCAATAAAGCAACAGTAGCTTCGTTATCAAAAACAACATTGTTCAATAGAAGTGATGATGGAAATGTTTTATATCTGTTGTCCAATATACAATAGCAACACTCCACATGTGACTATTTAACACCTGAAATGGGTCTAGTGTGATTGAAACACTGAAATTTTAATTTTATTTAACATTAATTTAAATTTAAAATAGCTACATGGCTACAGTACTTGACATCACAGTCATTTAGTAGGTGTGTGATTCAGTCAATTCTCTGAAGTCTTCTAATGTCAAGTATATAAGTACAGTATAAACAATCAGTTGATCGTATATATATAGTTTTTGCTTCACCTGGCTGGTTTTATGCTGTGCAGAGAGAGCTTTCATTAACCTTATCGACAGCCTATGCTAAGCCATATTTGGAGAATAGCAACACAAGAAGCAGCCTTAATCCCTGGTTCCAAATAGATTGACATTTTATGGAGGAGAGTATAAGATAAAGTTATTAGAACATTTAAGACTTTAAAAATATATTTCTCTACTATCTAGAAAATAAATAGTAATTAAAAAGACAAAACTGTATATAAATGTCTAAATATTATGCTCTATACCTGAAACTAATATAATACTGTATGTCAGATATCATGTACAAATAAATTTTTAAAATATAAAAAAGTATGCAGCACTGGCTAGAATCCTGAACAGGTTTCAGGTTTACTCAGTCAGGCAGAGTACATTGCTCCATTGTCTGTTACAGAAAAACACAGCTAGAGTGTTTTACATGCCATGTACCTCTCAGAACTGTACTGTTTATCACGGAGGGACTTAAATAAAAAACATGGATGGCTCAGCATACGCTATTCCTCACAACCAGTTCAAAAGCTACACCATAGAGAATGGTACCCAGTGGTTCCTTTGAATGTGGAGGACTACTCAACTTCAAGCAAGCCACTTACATGGTGATTTTTTGGGAATCACTATTGCTAGCAACATCCCAAACTCAGATAAAGCCTTTAATCCTACTGCCTTTATTTTGTCACCCTGCTACTTTAGATCTAGTTTATAACCAAAGTGATTTCCAATGGGTAAGAGGAGTCCTCTTTTGACCAAATTGATCATCATTATTCAGTTAAAAGATATGGCAAATTTATAGGCATCAGCCTCAAAGGTATTTTACTATGTGATTATCATCATAAAAAAAATCTGATTGGTATAAAAGAGTTTTTGGCCTGCAGAGATTTTCACAGGTGCACTTGGTATACAGAATATCTCTCTGATGCCTACTTCCTTTACCCCCCCATACACACACACACACACACACACACACACACACACACACACACAAGTGTGTGTGTGTGTGTGTATATATATATATATATATATATATATATATATATGCCCATATACCTACCTATGTGTCTGTGTGTGTGTGTGTGTGTATGGAGGAGTGGGGGTAGGCCTCAGAGGAAGTCATTGAATAGGTGCTAAAGGGTTGATGGAACACTAAGATAGGTGAGTATGTGGGGAGATCTGGCTTCTACAAACTGTTCATCCCTGTGGACTCTTTTGAAGGAAACTAATCAGTCAAAAATGGGCTATCAGACAAGCCAGGGTTACAATACTGGTTCTACCCGTATTAGCTCTTCTATCCTGAACAAGCAACTTAATGAGTTTTGGACTGTAAAATGAGGAAAGTAATAGTTCTTACCTGGTAGAATAGTAGTGAGAACTTAAAAAAACGCCCTCTAGGCACTTAGTTTTGTTATTTGGGTTATCATCATCGCTTGATTCTAAGCTCCACAAAAGTCAAGGACCATGTCTGTCTTCTTCAGTGTTGTCTACCTGGCACCTAACACAGTACTGGGCACATAATAGTTTGAATGAATATTGGAATAGTTAGAGGAGAGAGGGTTATAAAACACCTCTTCAAAAGAGTCTATATAGAATTCTGGAATAAAGGAGAAGATTCAGGTGAAAACTGTGGTGGAGAATTGAGAAGGAGAAGGTGTTCTCTGCACCTACGGTTTTGTGTGGTTTATTCCAAGTGTTGAAAAGATCTGGAAACAGCTGCCATAGTATGTCCATAGGAGTATTCATGATGAGCATTTACAATGGTAGAGCTATGAATGGTTTAATGGGCATAGGGTGTTGACAGTGGCTGCCAGAAAACGGGAGGTTAGAGCTGATAGATTCATTTATGGGACCTCCTAAAAATCACTGAGGAAGATTTTGAGACGGGTTATATTTAAGTAAGATGTTTGAAGCTTCCATAACTTGATTTTTAAGGTAAACTTGACCTTATTTTGTTGCCACAGGATGGTAAAGATGTAGAACAAGTAGTGACGTTATTGTCAAGTTGTTTTTTTTTTACCCTAACAAAGTCATTTTCCAATATTTACTAAATAGTTTTAAATTAATTTTAAAAGTACTAAGGTCCTCAACATAAATACTGATATCAGCACCCTCCTTATTCTATAAAAATCCCCATTATGAGTTTTCTAATTATTATTGCTTTTCACTTCCTCATTAGTTTTCCTTTATCTTTCCTTCTAAATTGTTACTCTTTTTTATCTCTCCTTATTTTTTTAGCTTTCTTATGCCTCATGACTTCCAATGTATTATCTAGTAAAACCATTAGGAATATCTTAATTCTTCTTCCACCTTGTTACATAGTGTTAAATACTATTGTATGATAAATAATTTTCAAGCAGAATTTGATACTTAGTCTATTTTATTAGGAATAGAACAAACAACTGCTACTTAAATGTGTTAAATAAAGTTGTATGTCCTAAGAGGAATAACAAATAATCATCTAGTTTTTGATTGATGCAGAATTTAATTTTATAGTGTATATTTCAGTGTCCATACATTTTGAAGAAGAACAAAGAGAAATAAAAACAGAGATTAAAATTTGACTGAGATCATGCAGGAAAGACTGGGACTAAAAGAAGAGAACCTATTGGTACAGTTTGAAATTAAACAGCACATCCAGCCATGACTGGTGTCATTTGGTTCGCTGGACATCTTCTAGCAAAGCCAAAGGTCACCAGTTCAATTTCCAGTCATGGCATTTGTTTGTCTCTCCTTTCTCTTCTTTATAAAATTAAATAAATTAAAAGAGAGAGAGCACATCCAATCTAGGTCTTCGATGACATGCATATATTGTTAATTTTCCAATACATATCTTTTCCCGAAGCATCAGAATTATATCTTGCTCTAACTGAATTCTGCAAGTCACCTGAAATATAGCATGTTCAGAATGAATGTATCACTTCTTCACACCCCAATCTTCTCTCTCAACTCAGTGAAATCCATCAACCACACAAATGTACAAGGCACAAATCTCCTCTCCTCCCTTAGTCCTGAAAGACTTTTCATGGTGCAAATCTGATCTTGTCATTCTCTTTTATAAAACCTGCAGTAATGTGTCATTGCTTGGGATAGCAAGGCTCTGTGATCTGTGATCTGTCCCCTGCCTCCTTCTTTAGGGACTGTCAAATAAATAAAAGCTCTAGGCTTAGTAAGAAGAGACTTAATTCAAAATGAGTATTGTAAGGAAGATAGGAACTATTATAATAGACGAAATGAAAATTTCTAGTCAAGATGGAGGTGTAGGTAAACACCACTCACTTCCTCACACAACCACAGAAAAAATTACAACTGAACTACAAAACAATTATCACCAAGAAGTATCAGAAAATCAAGCTGCATGAAGTCCAAGAATCAAGAAATTAGAGAAGTCACATTCATGTACACTGGGGCAGAGAGATATGGAAGAGGCAGTCCCAAACCCATGTGTGGTAGATAAAAAACAGGAGGAATACCTTGGGAGCAAGAGACCACAGCCCCACACCAGACCACCAAGCCCAGGGTTCCAGTGGCAAGAAGATAAGTCCCCATAACTTCTGGCTGTAAAAAGAAGTGTCAGTTGGTGCAGTGGAAGAAACTACAGTATTTCAGGCATCTCCTCTTAAAGGAACTGCCATGGACTTGGCACTTATGCCAATTCATTCCCTCTGGGCTCCAGTAGTCAGGCAGCTGCTGAAGGGCACCAGTAGCATATAGGGAGAAACTCAAGTGTCTGGCATCAGGGTCAGCTTCTTCCTGGACAAAACTCTAGAGGCCAGGCAGTGGTATTTCTTTTCTGATTCCTTCCCTACACAGAGCCACAGAGTGGAGACACCATATCTGAGAGTCCAGCAACCTGGTTCACATTGGTTGCTCCATCTTGGCAATTAACTAAGACTCTACCCCATCTAACTGAACAGTGTGCTTTTCTACAATAGGCCATGTTATTAAGATAAGGAGTCAAAGCAGCTCTACCTAATACATAGAAACAAACATAGGGAGGCTGCCAAAATGAGAAGACAAAGAAATATGACCAAAATGAAAGAACAGAACAAAACTCCAGAAAAATAACTAAACAAAATTATAGAAACTATCTATCAGATTCACAGTTCAAAACACTGGTTACAAGGGTACTCAGGGAACTCAGTGGATACTTCAACAGAAAAAAAAAAGATTCAGGCAGAAATGAAGGTACAATAAGTGAAATATGGAAACATTTACAGGGAACCAACAGTAGAGTGGATGAAGCCAAGAATCAAATCAATGATTTGGAACACAATGAAGAAAAATACATTCAATCAGAACAGCAAGAAGAAAAAAGATTAAAAACAACAACACAGGATAAGGTAAGGAGCCTCTGGGACAACTTCAAGCATACCAACATTCGTATCATAGGGGTGCTGGAAGGAGAAGACAAAGAGTAAGACCTTGAAAGATTATCTGAAAAAATAATGAAAGGAAACTTCCCTAATTTGGTGAATGAAATAGACATACAAGTCCAGGAAGCACAGAGAGTCTCAAACGAGATGGACACAAAGAGGACCACACCAAGATACATCATAATTTAAATACCAAAGGTTAAAGATAAAGAATCTTAAAAGCATCAAGAGAAAAGCAGACAATTACCTACAAAGGAGGTCCCATAAGATTGTCAGCTGATTTCTGAAAAGGAGTTTTGTGGGCTAGAAGGGACTGGCAAGAAGTATTCAAGGTGATGAAAAGCTAGTACCTACATCCTAGATGACACTATCCAGCAAAGCTATAATTTAGAATGGGAGGGAAGATAAATTGCTTCCCAGACAAAGTAAAGCTAAAGCATCATCACTAAGCCAATATTATATGAAATGTTAAAGGGACTTATTTGAGAAAACGAAGATCAAAACTGTAAACAGAGAAAGAAAATGGCAGCAAAGTAGGTGGAAGCTGAACCCACTTGCTCGTGCAAACAGCTGATCTTCTAAATAACAAAGTGAACAGCCAATAGAATCTTAGATGTTTTGAACTTTAGAAACCAAAGTGTGCAGAGGATACTTCAAAACAAGTGGTAAGGAGGGTTTATAGGCGGACAGGGAATGTCCCCTGGTGTGGTGCTAGAAACTGAGACTGCCTCAGGAACATCAGAGGAATCATGGATCAGTGAGAGCAGCCTAATAGCTCCCTTCCCTTTCAGAGTGGGCAAATCACAGACACGTGCCAGGAGGTACTTGAACACGTAAAGTTACCCGGGCAAAACAGCACACACAAACACACAGCTGGCAGCGCAGCCAAGCTTGGGCGGTGGGTGGCAGTCGCTGGCCAGGGCAGCACCAGAAAGTGTGGGTGTCCTGACAACACTTGGAACCAGGAGAAGAGGTGGGCCATAACTGGCTGTGACTGAGATAGACTCTTCACTTACCTGAGAGTTGGAGTGTGTGGAAAGCCGGGCAGTGGCTTGGAATGGCAGTGGTGCCCACAAAGACTTTTTTCAAAAGAGGAACTGAGGTGCACTGGGCAAAGATCTTGTGGATGAAGGTGCCTGGCCAACATGGAAGCATTATGGGCACAATTTGCTCCCACTCAGTGTACCTGGCAGGTTGATCAAAGGGCTGCAAAGCAAGATGATTCATCAGAATCAGCCCAGTGCAGCTGTGCAGAGGAGAGAGTGTGGGTTGCCCAGTGGTCTGAGGGCAGTGTGCTGGAAACTGGGTACCTGTGATTATGGTAGCACAAAGTAAACCCTCTTCCTTGGTGAAATCTCTGGGAAGAGAAAACTGAGCCCAACACCCTACCACCTGCAGGATCCAGGAAGATCTACAACACCAGCTGGGCAGGTTTAACAACCAGCTGGGGCTTTTTTTCCCCAAGAGTAAGATAGCAAGGCTGATGCCTAAAAGGGCCCATTTTGAACTTCCCACAGGGAGACAAAATACACTAGGTCTTAGGGCCCTCTTTCACTTAGGCCATCAAAACAGAAAGATATGAAAGTGTACAACAAGGGGTACTCAGGGCACCATCCAGACTTGGATCAGACACAGAGCTGCAGACTACACCAAGCAGGAGAGAACCGATGCTCTTACACAGATTGCCCCTGCCCCCCCCCCCCATGAAATGGGCAACTATTTAAGTAGAAACTATGCATTACTGGAAATAAAATGGAACAGACTAAGATGAGAAGTATATAGGCAGGGGAGTACACCCACAATTTTCCCCAAAGACTGAACAGTGACTCCGAAGTGAGACACAGAGACCCTACCCTCTTGATCACAACAGAAGCTCCCTCTAGAGTCAGGCGAGAGAAATACAGGTGGTGTTGCCAAAAGTTGGATGATCTACATGGAACTAGAGTTGAGAGGAAACCAGAAATGGATCCAGAAAGAAGTCAGAAGGTGAATACCAACAGCTGAGACAAATTTCACCTTACTCTTCTTCAAAACTGGCATTTTTTAAAATTTCTCTTCATTTCTTTTTTTTATTTTAGTTTTTTAATTTGTTTTTGTTTGTTACATTTGTTTTATTTTCTTGCTTTATTATTCATTTTAATTTTTCTTCTTTCACTTCACTTATATTCCAAATAACTCGCTACTCTGGGTCTTTTACTTTTTATTCATATATATATATATATATAGGTTTTCATATTATAGTTACTCCAAATTCCACACAGCACCCTTCCCTGGTCTTAATATATTTTGCCGTCTTCCTGAGCTTTATTACTGTTGTTGTAAACTTTATCTTCTCTGACATTATGCCATGTTCTTCTCCCTTACTCTCATGATTTCTCCCCCATCTAAACTCTCATAAGCACTCTTCTTTCTTAAGTCAGCTCAGATTCTTCTTCCCCTATTATAAGGGTATTATTTCCTTTCCACTGTTTATAAACAGTGGCTAGTTGCAAAAAATACCTTGGTTCTTGCTGTATTTCTCCAACATAACTCCTACTTGTTCACTATATGTTTATACTTTAAATCCCATAGAATACACCCCTCCTCTCTTACTTAATTTCACCACCCCGCTGCCCCTGATCAGTTGAGTAAGGAATTTTATTTCAATTTTTCCCCTTTCTCAACCTGGACTTTACGCCTTACTCTTATTAGTTTGCTTCCCCCATCATCTCAAAATCATTTTTTTTTTTACTGTAGACATTTCACATTCACTTCTTGTTTGCATACAATATTCTTATTCCCATCCCGCCATTATTAAACTTCATTCAGCTGTCATTGCTATCGACCTTGCTGTGTTCCTTCTGGAACTTTGCTCTCATTCCTTTTCAATTTTACTTCGAACCTCACAGTATACACTCCCCTTTCCTTACTCCATTTTCCCCATCACCATTCTGTTTTTACATGTTTTAAATTTTGTTCTCTCCCTTTCTTCACCTCGGTTCTATATCTACTTTTATCAATTCTCCTCCCTCTTACCATTCAATCATATTTTCCCTTCTTTTAGTCATCTCATATTCCCTTTGTTATATCTTACAATATCCATAATCTGTCTTCACCTTTATTAATCTTTGCTCAGTTGAAGTTGAGATTGCTGATCTGGTTTGGGGGTTCTTTTTGCTGGTGTAAGCTTGGTTGTCTGGTAATAATGTTTTGTTAACCAACAACTGCATACAAGAGAAGGTAAAAGTAGTGACTACCAGTAACCTGCTGAAGGGGAGAACCCACCAACAAAGAAGACACAAACAAGAAAAGCCAAGTACAATGAGATAGCTCACACAAATGGAAGAAAAGTCTACCCTACATGAATCCAGACAAGGAGATCAAACAGACCATAGCAATGAGTCCCCAGAACTCTTACCAAGAAGTACACCCCACAAAGGCAGGCAGACAATGCAGAGCACCCTGACACACAGAAACAGACAAAAAGGGTCACCTAAAATTAGGAAACAATGAAAGAACCTACAATTGAAAGTAATGGAAGAATCCCCAGTAAAAATATCTAAATGAAATTGAGGCAACCAGTCTGTCAAATATGGAATTTAAAAAAATGGTATAAGGATGTTCATGGAACTCAGTGACAACTACAAGGAACAGAATGGGAACTATAGTATCTTGGAAAAGGAAATAGAGACTATTAACAAGAACCAGTAAGAAATGAAGAATACAATTTCTGAAATAAAAATTACACTAGAAGGAATTACAAATAGGTTGTATGAAACTGTGGCCTGAAGCAATGAACTGGAAGATAAAGTAGAAAGAAATGCCCAGGTAACTTAACAAAAGGAAAACAGAATCAAAAATAATGAAGAGAGGTTAAGGGAGCTGCAGGACAACATGAAAAATAATAGTATTCATATCATAGGGAAACCAGAAGGAGTAGACAAGGAACAAGGGATACAAAACCTGTTTGGAAAAGTAATGACAGTAAACTTCTTTAAGTTGGTAATAGAAAAAGTCATGCAAGTCCAGAAAGCACAGAGGGTCTCAATCTGGATGAATCCAAAAAGACCCATTCCAAGACACATCATAATTAAAGTGGCAAAAATTAAAGACAAAGAGAGAATCCTAAAGGCAGTAAGGGAGAAAAAATAAATAACATTCAAGGGAGTCCCAATAAGTGTATGAGCTGATTACTCAGCACAAACACTACAAGCCAGAGAGGAATGGCAAGAAATATTCCAAGTAATGAAAAGCAAAGACCTACAACCAAGGCTACTCAACCAGCAAGGATCTCAATTAAAATGGAAGGTGAAATAAACAGTTTCCCACACACATGCACAAAAAGGCAAAAATAATCTATCTCCAACAAACCAACATTGCAACAGATGGTAGAGTGACTGTTTTAAGAAGACAAAAATAATAATAATAAGAGGGAGAGAGAGAGGAACACAGGTACAAAGAAAAAAAAGCAATGAATAAGTACTTATCAATAATAACCTTAAATGTAAATGAATTAAATGCTCCAATCAAAAGACATAGGGTAGTGAAACTGATAAGAAAACACGATACACATATATGTTGTCTACAAGAGACTCACATGAGAACAAAAGACCTACACAGACTGAAAGTGAAGGATTGGAAAAAATATTCCAAGAAAATGAACAGGGAAAATAAAAGCAGGGGTAGCAATACTTATATAAGACAAAATAGACTTCAAAACAAAGATCATAAAAAGAGGCAAAGATCATTACATGATTCTAAAGGGAAGAATCCATCAGGGAGCTGTAACATTATAAACGTATATGCACTGAATATCGGAACACTTAAATATATAAAGGAAATCTTGGAGGACTTCAAAAAAGATGTAGACAGCAACACACTTATACTAGGGGCTTTCAACACCCCACTGTCAACAATAGACAGATCTTTCAAAGAAAGAATCAACAGGGACATTGTGGCACTGAACAACATACTAGATCAAATGGACTGAACTGATATATAGAGAACCTTTCACCCCAAAGAAGCAAAATATACGTTCTTTTCAAATGCACATGGAATATTCTCAAAAATAAACTACAAGATAGGACAGAAAACAAGCCTCAACAAACTCAACAGAATTGAAATCATGTCAAGAATTACCTTAAATCACAATGGCTTGAAACTAGAAAACAACCTCAAGGAAAAAACACAAAAATATTCAAATACATGGAAACTGAAAAAGATGCTATTAAATAATGAACGGGTAAAAATGAGATCAAGGAAGAAGTCAAAAGTTTCTGGAAACAAATGAACACACAACGAAACAAAACGTATGGGACTCAGTGAAAGCAGCCTAGAGGGAAGTTCATAGCAACACAGGCCTACCTAAAATAAATGAAAATTTCAAAAAATATTACTTAATCCTACCTCTACAAGAACTGGAGGAACAACATGAAACAAAGCCCAGGATAAGTAGAAGGAAGTAAATAAATGATTCAGAGCAACATTAAATAACATAGAGACTAAAACAACAATTCAGAGGATCAGTAAGTCTAGGAGCTGGTTCCGTGAAAAGACAAACAAAATTGACAATCTTTTATTCAGAGTAATCATGAAAAAAAAAGAGAGAGGACCCAAATAAATAAAATTATAAACAAAAGAGGTGAAGTTACAACTGACACCACAAAAATACAAAGGATCGTAAGTAATTACTATTAGCAACAATACGCCAAGAAATTTGAAAACCTGTATAAAATGGAAAATTTTCTAAAAACACATAATCTTCCAAAACCGAGTCAAGAAGGAGTAAAAAGCTTGAATAGACAATATCAGCTAGTAAAATTGAAGAAGTAATCACAAAACTCCCGGACCACAAAAGCACTGGACTAGATGGATTCACAGAATTTTACCAAACATTTAGGGAAGAGCTAACCCCAATTCTTTTCAAAGTATTCCAAAAAATCCAAGAAGAGAGGACTCCCAAATTCTTTCTATGAGACCAGTATTATCCAAAGTCCAAAACCAGATAAAGACACACAAAGAAAGAAACCACAGGACAATATTGATGATGAACAAAGATGCTAAAATACTCAACAAAATACTGGCAAACTGGATTCAGCAATACATAAAGAGGTAATCCACCATGATCAAGTGGGATTGATCCCAGAGATGCAAGGGTGGCACAATATTCACAAATCAAAAAACATAATACATCACATAAACTAAAGGAAAGATGAAAATCACAAGATCATATCAACAGATGTAGAAAAAGCATTTGATAGTTTACAGCACCCATTTATGATAAAAACACTCAGCAAGGTGGGAGTAGAGGAAGCATACTTCAACATACAAAAGACCACATATAAAAAACCTACAGCCAGCATCATACTAAATGGGCAAAACTAAAAGCTTTCCCACTAAGACTAGGCACAAGACAAGGGTGTCCTGTTTCACCACTTCAATTCAACATAGTATTGGAAACCCTAGGGACAGAGATCAGACAAAAAATAGAAATAAAAGGCATCCAAATTAGAAAGAAGGAAATAAAAATATACCTCTTTGCAGATGACATGATAGTATACCTAGAAAACCCCATGGACTCCTCCAAAAAACTACTTGGCCTAATAAGTGAATTTGGCACAACAGCGGGAAACAAAGTCAATATTCACAAATCAAAGGCCTTTTTGTACACCAACAATGAAATATCAGAAACAGAAATCAGTGGGAAAATCTGACTTCCCAAAGCAGCAAGAAAAATAATGTACCTAGGAATAAACCTAACCGAGGAGGTAAAAGACCTCTACTCAGAAAACTACACACCACTGAAGAAAGAAACTAAGGAAGACACGAATAAATGGAAGCATGTACCATGTTCATGGATGGGAAGAATTAACATCATCAATATGTCCATACTACCCAAAGCAATTTATAGATTGAATACAATCCCAATTAAAACACCAATGACATATACCACAGATATAGAACAAACATTTCAAAAATTTATATGGAACCAGAAACAACCCCAAAAAACCACAACCATTTTGAGAAAGAAGAATGAAGGACCCAGGATCACAATACCTAATATCAAACTAGATTATAAGGACACCGTAATTAAAACAGTCTACTACCGGCGTAAGAACAGACACATAGATAAATGGAACAGAATAGAAAGCGCATAAATAAACCTATGTCTCTATGGTCAATTAATATTTGACAAAGGAGGCAAAAGCATGAAATGCAGTAAAAATATCCTCTTCAACAAATGGTGTTGGGAGATCTGGACAGTTACATGGGGGAAAAATGAAACTCAACCACCAACTTATACCATACACAAAAATAAATTCAAGGTGGATAAAAGACTTAAATATAATTCACGACACCATAAAAGTCCTAGAGGAGAACATAGTCAGGAAAATCTCCAATATCCCATGCAGCAATATTTTCAGTGATATATCCCCTAGAGTGAGGGTCATAAAGGAAAGAATAAACAAATGGGACCTCATCCAAATAAAAATCTTCTGCATGACTGAAGAAAACATCAGTAGGAAAAAAAGGGAACCAACTGTATGGGAAACTATATTGGCAAATGATACCATGGAAAAGGGTTTGATCACCAAATTATATAAAGAACACACATGACTCCACTCCAGGAAGATAAACAAACCAAATAAAAAATGGGCAAAGGACCTGAACAGGCACCTCTCTAAGGAGGACATACAGAGGACCCAGAGACATATGAAAGGATGCTCTGCATCACTAGGCAACAGAGAGATAGAAATCAAAACCAAAATGAGATACCGCTTCACACTGGACAGAATGTCCATCATAAACAAATCCAAAAACAACAAATGCTGACAACTATGTGGAGGAAAGGAGCCCTGCTGCACTGTTGGTGGGATTGCAGACTGGCTCAACCACTGTGGAAAACAGCTTGGAATTTCCTCAAAAGACTAAAAATGGAACTGCCTTTTGACCTGGCAATCCCACTGCTGGCATTATACCCTGAGTCCTGGAACACCAATTCAAAAGAACCTGTGAAGTTCAATGTTCATTGCCACTCAATTTACAACAGCCAAGTGCTGGAAGCAACCTAAGTGTCATCAGTATGAGTGGATAAAAAAAAAAACAACTGTGGTATATTTACACAATGGAATATTACACAACAGAATGAAAGAAGGAGCTCCTACCCTTCGTGATAGCAGAAATGGAACTGGAAAGCATCATGGTAAATGAAAAAAGTCAAGCGGTTAGAAACAAATGCCATATGATCTCATATATAAGTATAACCTAATCAAAAGAACAAACAAGCAAGCAAAATAGAACCAGAGACATCGAAATAAACAATCTGACAGTAACCAGAGGGGAGTGGGATGGTGGATAATGGGCGAAAGAAGGGGAAATGGCAAACAAAAGAACATGAATAGAGGACTCATTGGCATGGACAATAGTGGGTATTGCTGTGGGGGGGATGGAGCAGAGGAGAACAATGGGGGAAAATGCAGGACAATTGTAACTAAACAACAACAGCAACAACAAAAACAAAGCAAAACTATGAACTATGAACAACCCCGGTTGGTGTAGCTCAGTTGACTGAGCACCAGCCTGTAAACCAAAGAGTTTCTGGTTTGATTTTCAGTCAGGGCATGCCTGTTCTGTGGACCGGGTACCTAGTAGGGGGCAAGCGAGAGGCAAGCACACATTGATGTTTCTCTCCCTCTTTCTTCCTCCCTTCCCCTCTCTCTAAAAATAAATAAATAAAATCTTTTAAAAAGCAACTGAATACTAGTATGTCCATAAATTCACAACTATCAACAATTGAATATAAAAAAAAAAACAAAGGAAACAAGCTGAACAGAAACAGAATCATAGTTATGGAGATCATTTGGAGGGTTTTTAGTTGGGTGTGGAAGAATGGGGAGAAAGGTGCATGGATTAAGAAGTAAAAATTGGTAGGTACAGAATACACGGGGAGATGTTAAGAACAGTACAGGAAATGGAGTAGCCAAGGAACTTGCATGCATGATCCTTGGACATGAACTAAGTGGGGTATTGCCAGAGGGAATGGGTGGTACCAAGAGGAGGGGGGAAATAGGGGAAAATAGAGACAACTGTAGTAACATAATCAAAGAAATATATTAAAATAATAATAGATAGAACGCTGTGACCATGAGATCTGCAACTCTTAAGAGTTAGGCAGAAAAGGTATATCTTGTATACAAGAGTAAACAGAGTAAGAGAGAATCCATGTGTGGGGAAGTGGAATGAGAGGGTTGCACTATTTGATAGTAGGTAGATCAAAGAATGTTTTACCCTGAGGCCAGCATGTTCTCAGAAGACTGAGAACTCTGTAAATTGGTCCAGTTTGAGGGTGGGACAAGTTCAGGAATCTGAGGGAATGACAGAATCTTAACTGATGTTTGGGTAGTATGTTGATAAGAAAAAAACCAAAAACCTCTGTTCTAAATTGCTGTGGCCAAGAGTGGAAGAAAGACAAGAGACAGAACTGTTAGTTTGTTAATGGCTTCAGGTCAGCTAACAAAAGACTTCCATTCCTGTTTTGCCTTTTGGACCTTCTGATTCACTTCCAGGTGACTTTCTGCAGATGATTTTAACCAGGCACCATCCAACTCCAGGAGCCTCTGCCTATTTACTTGTGGGTTTTCTGCACTGCTACTTGCAGCCAATCTACAGGAGGAGACATTGCTTCATGTGAAATCTTCTACCCCAGAGCCTTGCCTACTTCACTTTCTCCCATCCTTTTGCCTATAACTAATGTAAACCTCTTTTTTTCCCCTCTCTTCCTACTTGTATAAAAACTTTTGCCAAACTTTTGAATGAAGAACATGCTGTTCTTTTTTTTTTTTTTTTTTTTTTTTTACCTAGCCAAGCTGTTCTTGGTCTAGACAGTAAGATTTTCCAGATACCTTGGTTTAGACCCCAAGGTTTTCTAGAAGCACACAGCTTAGGTCAAATTCACCTCTGTCAACACATTGCTTTGTTCCCTCATGTTTAAAAATCTTTTTGTTACAATAAGGGTGAATTTGAAATTTTTCATACAGAAATTAATCTGCAACATCACTAGCTAATATTTTTTACCCAAGTACCATTTATCTGGCTTGTTTCAACCTGTCATTCAATGAACATCTTACAGATCACTGAGTAGTATTTTTCTAACCCCCAAAGACTAGTGCTCTGCAATATATTCCCACTGACAATGGTGAATATTACCTGAGCCCTGTGACCCTGGAAAACAGCAACAATTAACACCCCCCCATTCTTTAGTGTGCTCAAAATTGACTTATTGCAAAGGGTCACCTTTTCTACATAACTTAGATAAATAAGACTCACAGGTGCCCTAATTATTTACCAGTGACAACCTCCAAATTCCCATTCTTTGTCTCAGAAATGATTTGCCAAACGATACTTATCAAAGTTAGGCTCTTGCCTGCTCACAGAGACCAAGAGAAGTGGTCTTTACTCTTCCTTCAAAGGAATGGCTCTCAGGTTCTGGAGAAAGACACTCCTAGGTTATAGTAGATACACATACATTTCAAAATGACAGAAGAAGTATTTACAATAGTAAGTTATTTAAGTACTGTTGACCCTTGATCCACATGGATTTGAACTGCCTGAGTCTACCCACAGGAAAAATTTTTTCAATAAATACTGCAAATGTATTTCCTCTTGTTTTGGTTTTCTTAAGATTGTCTTTTCTCTAGATTTATTTATTTTTAATTCAGTATAAAATGCATATATTGCATTTTATATTGACTATATAAACTATATATTGCATTTTATATTGACTATATTGACTATATAATTGATTAATTATATAATAGTCAATATAATTAATATAAATTGACTGTTTATATTATTGGCAGGACTTCCCATCAACAGTAAGCTACTAGCTGTTAAGTTTGGGGGGAGTCAAAAGTTATACAATGGATTTTTGACTCCAAGGGTAGTTAAAACCCCTAATATTTGTATCGTTCAAAAGTTAACTGTAAATGTTTCTAAGAAAAGTGAATTTGGGGGCCTATAGTCACGTTTTGGCTGGAACAAAGAGTTCATTCTTTAGGAGCACTGAGCTTTCTCACACGGGAACTTGAAGGGATTGGGATCATCAGCTAGAGATGTTGCCTTGAGCTATTAGAAATGACACCACTACCTGTTCCAGTCTCCTTGTGTGGATGGTAGATAGAATCATTTGCAAGGAGAGGCTGCAACTCTCATAGGTTAAAGTTGAGAAAAAAACTCAGAAAAACCTTACTAAAGCTGGGTCAAAGAGATAGCCTTTATCATGATCCACTGTCTCATCCTGCCACTTCTATCCTCCCATTCTGTCACTGGAAAGTTGCTAGGACTGAGGGGGGTCTTCCCTAGAACAGTCTGGAATGTGCAGGTTCTTGATTTTGTGCAGGAAAGGTTTCACAACATGAGTCCAAGTGACTTTAAGGGTGTATTTATTAAAGGTGGGGTCAGGGAAAGAAAGAAAGGGCTTAGGATAAAAGAGGTAAGATCACAGCAATAGGTGTGAGCCTAGGTGGAGCTGCCTTGACCCTTTGGAAATGTGAGAGAAAGTTCCCCATTCCACTTGCCAAGGAATTTGCTTAGTTTCTTACTAACTTGACTCAGTTCCACTCCCTCACACCCACTTTCTTGTTCACTTTGGCCTTTGGAAAAAAAGCCTGACCTGACTTTTGAGATAATTACAGAGTCAGAACAAATACTTTATTATAATTGTCCTCTTTTACCATAGCAATATTCCCTGCCTCCTTCTTGCAATAATCCTTTTAAATAATGCCTCTCCTTACCCAAGTGCAGAATTTTTTGCATTTAATACTGTAGCACTCTAACACTTATCATCTTGTTATAACTTGTTTCATGTCTGTGTTACTGTAAAATCCATAAAGACAAGAACTATGTCTGTTACCCAGAAGGTAATATCAACTAAGATCTTAAAAATATTAATTGACAGAAAAGTACATAATTAGATTCTGTACTATGGAGAATATTATGCTAAGTGAAATAAACCAAGCAGCGAAAGACAAATACCATATGTTCTTACTTATAAGTGGAACCTTATAAACAAAACAAACAAAATAGAACCAGAGACATGGAAACAGGAACAAACTTACAGGGATCAGAGGGGAGGGAGGAGGATGAAAAGGGTGGAAAGAAGAGGAAGGGACTAGTCAAGGAATATATATGAGCAACCCATGGACATGGACAACCGGGTGTGGATTGACTGTGGGAGCAGGGGTAGGTGGGGCAGTGGAGAGAAATGGGGAAAAAATAAGGACAACTGTATTAGAACAGCAATAAAATATTCAATAAAGAAAGAATATATGTAGAGTTACATATACTTATACTTTGAACAGAATTATAGGATTCAGTTATTTGTATTAATTCTGAAATAAACTAAAAGTTTTCAAGGGGTCAGGGAATAAGTAATGGTGTCAGTAATTTACTTTGAGAAAGTTTGGTACATTAGGTGTTGAAGATGACCAGAGACTAACAAAATCATCTTTTCCCCTTTTCTTATAGAAATATGAAACTCTCATTATAGATTATAGGACAAGAAATATTTTCCTCTACCCTCTTAGGTTCAGTGGCTTAGATCTGCAAATTAAATTGACAAAAGACAAATTAACATAATAAAAGACATATAATGTTATGTTAATATTTTCTTATGCATGAGGGCTTTACATAAAAGAAGTGAAAATCTAATGAAGTGGTTAGACTTGTGAACTTATAAATCATTTTTTTAATTTTTAAATTCAATTATTTACTTATTTATATTTAGAAAGAAAACCAAACCTCGTATTCTAGGGTATTATTTTGCATATGGATATCATTATCACTTTCTAGAATTACAATTTTTAAATTAAAAAAAATTATTATTGTTCAAGTAAAGTTTTATCCATTTCCCCCCACCACTCCTAACTTTTTTTTTAAAGGGTCATAAATTTTGGAGAAGTAACTAGAGAAAAAAGAAAGGGGGTTTCGGTTTTAGGAAGTGTGATACATGTGAGAAAGTGGCTAGGAAAGATATGGGCTAACTGACAGAAGATAACGGTTATTTTAGTAAGGTTTGTTTACACATATTCATTTTGGTATTGTTAATGGCAAACTGCACCAGACTGTAGAACTTGGTTCAATAACTTCAGTTCTTCAGTTTAACTGAGAAATAATTCAAAGTCAATATTCACATACAAGCAAACATTTATTTAGAATGTCACAGAAGTAAAAGAAGCAAGCCATGGAAAAATTGAGGCAGCTTGGCTGTGTGGGCTCAGGAAACAAGTTACAGAGAAAAAAAATGACCCTTGGAGCTTGGAGAAAGAAAGGCAAAAAAATGTGTCTGAGGTACAGGCACAGCTCTAGAGCAGGGATTACAACCCACAGCCCATGGGCTGCATGTGGCTCAGGAAGGCTGTGAATGCGATCCAACACAAAATTGTAAATTTCCTTAAAATATTACTTTGTTTTATTACTGTTTTATTACTTAGATATATACATTTTCTATATTAATGATCACAATCTTGGGACCTGATCAACGATTTTAAAAGATTATCAAAAGGACTGCTGCATAATTATTGTTATTATGTGAGGACTTTTTTGCTTATCTGTGGTGGCGGATTTCACTAAAATTATTCACAGATCTTTTTTTTTTCTCATCAGTTTTCATTAGTGTTTGTGTATTTAATATGTGGCCCAAGACAACTCTCCTTGCAGTGTGGCCCAGAGAGGCCAAAAGTTTGGACATCTCTGTTCTAGACGGAGGCATATACTGGGTCTTCTGTCCTAACGTTTTTTATCCCCTCCCTAAAGGCAGGGATCTAGAGATCCAAGACGGCAGAGGAGTAAGTAGAAGCTAAGCTAGCCTTCTCCGAGGACCAATCTGGAATTACAACTAACTTGTAAATAAATCATCTGGAATAACCAATGGAACAATATCTGGAGAGAAGCTTTCTAACCATGGACAGATGGAAGAAACCATTTCATCTCAAAATGTGAAGACTGATATGGAGAGCAGAGGAATTGTGAGAGAGCAGGCTGGGCTCCTATTGGTGGCAGCTGAAGTGCCAGAGGCAAATTCAGTGGCCAATTATTTCCCCTGAGAAGTGTGGGGTCTAAATCCCAAGCTGGGCTCCCCAGCCTGCAGCACCAGAGCTGGGAAAGGAACCCAGATAACATCCAACTGTGAAAAGCGGCAAGGTTTCTGCCTGCCAGAGAGAGATGGCTGGAATCACAAAGAGCCTTTCAAAGGGCCAACACACATAATTTCATATTGGACTAGAAATGCTGGAGAAGAGTCTGGGGATGGAGGCTTTGGGGAGAGAACTGAGAGAACAGCCACCAGGATTCCCATGCTGAGTCACTCCCTATACTGCAGGAGACATCTTGGTCAGGCAGAGCACTCCCCTCCATGTAGCATCAGATTGAGGGGAAGCAATAACCCCACCTATAGGAAATACTTTGTCCCACCCTGTGGTGCTTAAGCCTGACTACTGATTACAGATTGACTAGATTAACAATGGAAGGAGACAACCACAGACTGTGGATATATGGAAGTCTCAAACAGGCTACCCAGGGCCAGACTGGGACACCATCTGACATCACCAGGGGAGGATTCAGAAAGAGAAAACAGAAAACAAATTCCACCATGGTCTTCTTCACGATTTCTGTTATTTTCTCTCCTGCGTAGATTTTTAACATTCATACCTTGTCCTTCAAGTCTGTGTATATTGTCACTAGTTT